>PVLD010015653.1:0-47818 GCA_004027595.1 Dinomys branickii | reverse complement strand
TGCAGATGGAGGTGGCTCACACGACACCACGCCCTTCTCACTCCAGCATCAAGCAGGAAGCATGAACTGAGTTACTGGGCTTCGGCTCTCACCCTGAACGCCCTCTGTGAGCACCTTGAGCCTCGGCGGCCTGCGCAATCACCACCTGTTCCTGACAGCAATGGGACGAGTCCACAGGCTTTAGGACTCACCCCAGACTGCTGATGCGAGCAACAAGAGTGTCTCCATACTGCTTGCATATATGAACGTTATATGAATCCATGTTGACTGGGTGGGCAGCGGAGAGAGAACCTCCCGGAGGAATGCCACTCAGACATGGGAATATAGCAACATGTGAAGGACAGAGAGGAGGGAGGTGGATATCCTGAACTCGGGAGGGATCTGAGATAGGAAGCGAAACCCTCAGAAAGTCTAAGCAGAACCTCCTCTGGAGGAGGGGATCGCAGATCTGACATGGCGCAGTTGGAGGGAGACGAGATAGAGAGGGAGGAAGTTGCCGCTCCAAGCACACCCCTGGCCCATGCCCTCGTTTCGGCATTTGTAGCTTCAGCTTCGGAGACCCATTGCCCAGCTGCAAGGGGTGGGGAACGGTAATGCTGGAGCCACATGGTCTGGACCCGCCCCCACCCATAGCACGACGACAGGGTGGAGCCGGGCGGTCTGCAGCGAGCATATGTGCTTTCCCACCTCCAACCATGGCAGTTTGTATACACCCCTGTATGTTTTAGTATAGTCTGAGGCAGCTATATCTCTTCCCAAGGTGAGAGTCCAAGGATATAGATAAACCCAGGAGTACAGCTATTATCACAGGGAAGATAACTGATTGAGTGGTAGGGCAACGGAGATGAGGGAGGAGAAAAAACGAACTGATCAAAAGGGCCATCATCTGTGTAACCTGAGTAACAAAGGTGAAGGTAACATTATGTAGGTCAGCATCCAGAGCTAATTCCCTTCTATGTTCTCTATAATTCTGTATTTCCTCCGTCGTTTTTGTATTACCAGAAGTGAAGATAACTTTATATTATACAGCATCCAGTGCAAATTCCCTACTATCTTATCTATAATTTGGTATTTCCTTTAATGTTTTTGTGTTAACTAATATGAAGATAACTATGTAATACAACATCTAGTTCTAATTCCCTACTATATTCTGTATAACTTTGTATTTTCTGTATTGTTTATGGCTTTTCTGGTTCCTATGTCTCCATTCTTTTGTCTTTAAAATAAAATTTAAAAAAAAATTAGGAATGTCTACAAATCAAAAAAAAAAAGAAAAGAAAAAGTACACAACAGGGAAGAAATAAAGAAATAAATGACATCCAATTCAAAGTGTTCACAAACAGAAACAAAGTAACTGACTCATTATGCCCAAGAGAAGATGCTCAACCTCATCCATAACCAGAAAATGTAAATTAAAATATATTCTTTTTTTAACAGTGTGTCAAAAGGTGCTAACGCTGCAGCTGGACATGGTGGTGCATGTTTGTAATCTTGACACTTAGGAAGCTGAGGCGAGATGACTGCCCCAAGTTTGAGGCCAGCCTGGGCTACACAGTGAGTGCAAGGGCAGCCTAAACTGCAGGGCCAGACCCCGTCTCAGACAGACAGACAGTGACAGAGAAACAAGGAAGTGTTAACACTGCTGAAGTGGCAGGTAAACTATTCCTACTCAATTACTTGCTACTCTTGGGAATGTAATGCGGCACACTTTGGTTTTACCAAAATCAGAAATAAGCTATCAAAACAGACATTACTTGGTCAAATTACAAAACTGGAATGTAGATATATGTATAATGGGAATGTACTGTATTCGTGCTTGATTTATTAAAGTTGATAATTCACTGTGTTTATGTAAGAGAAAACCCTGACTTGCACAGCTCCTGGACCCAGAACCCTCACTTTTAGGGAAGTCCCTACAAATTTACCAGTGTGTTAAACATTTGTAAGTAAAAATATATTCATGACATTATTTATAAAAGCAAAACATTGGGGGCCACCTATGCGCAGCAACAGGGACTAACTAGGGGACATTCTGCAAGAGAATGCTATGGAGCTGTGCATAATCCAGCAATGCCTGGCACATCGGGCTATTGAGCAGCTGGAGCTCTGGGTCAGGGACTGACTGCAAGCTCTTAATGTATTTTTATTAATGCTTGTTAACTTTATGATAGTTGGCATTTTTATCATGTTTAGCCCCCTACTGATATCCATTAGACCCCCCTTCTCCCTCCCTACCTTCCCTTCCTCATCTATAGCAATAATCTCTCTCCTTCTACCCTTTTTTCTCCCTATTTTTCCATATATTAAGAAAAATGTGAAACTTCTATTTTCTGAATCTGGCTTATTTTGCTTCACATGATAATCTCCAGTTCTATCCATTTTCCTGCAAATGACATAATTTTATCCTTCTTTACAGCTGAGTAGTATTTCATTGTGTATCATGCTACTTTGATGAATTCATTTATCAGCTCAGAAAGCCTAAGTCCTTAGGGTCTTCTAAATATAGCGTCATGTTGTCTACAAATAAGAATAATTTGTCTTCTCCCTTGCCTATTCATATCCTTTTTCTTTCTCCTAAGTGCTCTGGCTAAAATTTCAAGTATCATATTGAATGGGAGTAATAAAAGTGAACATCTTTGTCTCATTCCTGATTTTAAGGGAAATATTTTGTTCTTTTTTCCATTCAGTTATATTGAGAGTACATGCTTCACCACTGTTATGGCTTGTACCTAGATATCCCCGCAAAGGCTCATGTGGTCAGAGGTGGGGATTAGCATGTGATGCTATGGTTTGGCATAGTTTTGGCAAGTATTAAGGGTACCCCACCCTGGGTGTGAGTGCTACCTGCCCTAAGAGACAGAAACAGGGTCACTGTGTGCCACTTGCAGCTTGCTGCTTGGATGCTTTTGCCACCTTCAGCCTGTCATGAGCTGTCTCTCCTCTGTGATGGCCCTGTGCCGTGCCGTCCTGCCTGGGAGCCATCTGATTACGGACTGAAACCTCTACAAACTGTGAGCCAAAATAAACCTTTCCTCCTTTATTTATTTTTTGGTACCGGGAATCAAACTCAGGACCTCGAGCTTGCCAGGTAGGCACTGTGCTCCTAAGCTATATCCCCAGCTCCCTCCTTTAACTTTAGGTGTCAGCCACTTTGTCTCAGCAATGAGAAAAGTAACAAGCTTAAGGTTCAGTGTTCAATTTTCAGTTCCCTTTCCCCTACCATCAACAAAGGAAAAAATAAAACAAACAAAAAGAAATTTCAACCTCACGGAAAATTCATGTGTGTGTGTATGTGTGTGGGTGTGTGGGTGTGTAAGGATCAAACCTAGGGGTGCTCCACCATGAAGCTATATCCTCATCCTACTTTTTGAGACAGGGCCTCACTAAATCGTCAGGCAGGATCTACTTGCAGTCCTCCTGCCTCAGCCTCCCAAGTTGTTGGGATTATATGCATGTACTACCGCATATTTGCAACAACATTTTATGTGAATGTATTTCATTCCAAAAGTAAATTCCAATAAATCTACATATGAGACTAAAGCCTTCACTATGTAATGAGTAAATAAATAAATGAGATTAAGTATCAAGCATAAAAAATGTGACATGCTATAAACGTAAAACACAAAGAATTTTTTAAAGCTTAGTACTGAAATAAAAGGAATGCAAAATACCACATTTGTAACTTTTTATTTAGTTACCTGTTGAAATAATAACTAAATATATTGAGTTAGGTACCTGTAAACTGAGCTCTCTGGGAGGCTGAGGCAGGATGATCACAAGTTCAAGGCTAGCCTGGACAATTTAATAACATAGTGAGATCCTGCCTCAAAATTTTAAAAAGGGCTGGGAATGTAGCTCATACATAGGCACTGGATTCAATCCCCAGTACTTCAAAAGAAAGGAAGGGAAATGGAAAGGGAGAAGAGGGTAGGTGAGGAGAGAAGGGGAGAGGGAAAAAGGGGAAGAGGGAAAAAGAAAGGCAAGGAAGGAAGGAAAACATTATGTACCATCCCAGCATCCATAACCAGCAAAGTGTTACTGAGCCAGTCACAGCCATTTGGTTATGTTTGACACAGTCATTCACGAGCTACAGCAGCGGAGCTGAGTGAGCAGCTGCAAAAGAAGCTGTGTGTTCCCCTAAAATATTTACTATCTGGCCCTTTGCAGAGACTATTTGTCAACTCTTGCTACAGAATATTGAAAAGACTACATCTCTGTATGATCTGATTGAGCCCACTTCTAAAATACACGACCAGTATTTTTAAAAAACATTGACTATTTATTACTCTTACCCTACCTACTTCCAAATAGGATCTGAGAGGGCCTAGTTTTGTATACAATATTAAGTTCAAAGTCTCTTATCTAAGAAAACAGAAAACCTCTCATCAGCGATGGAGGGTATGCAGCTCAGCGTTAAAGCTCGTGCCTAACACACACAAAGCTGAGTCCATGTGGCCTTGGCCACAGGGAGCAGAGTCCCTTCAGAGCACGGACTTAACATGACCGTGACACCAAGTCCAACAAGCCATTCTCCCTGAAAAGAAGGCCCTGAGGTACCAATAACTGGGCTCTGCTTTTCTCCCCCTTCTATCTTTACAGTGCAACAAATTTGCAGTCCTAACACAAGGTTCCCTGGTATACCCTGTGATTGCTCATCTACAAAGCTCTGGATCTGATCCTCAACACCACAAAAATTTTTTTGATTCAAATTAAAACAACAACAAAAAAGCCTTATCAGAGGGGATAAGGTCTCTGAGTAAGACGAGGTACTTGGTTGCTGTTATCCAACTTTCCATTCAGAGCCAGGGAGAGATAATCAACTCACATAGGAAGCAAGGTTTATTTTGGCCTAAGGTGTTAAAATGCAGCCCATAATCAATGGGCTCCACTGCTCTTGGGCCTGTGAAGAGGCAGCGCGTCATGGCCGATGCTCATGTGCAGCCGAACCACAACACCTCTGTTATGGTTGATACATTGTGTCAACTTGTAGAGTCTAGAGGTTTGGCTGAGTGACTCAGCAGGAAGCCAGGGTGCTTACTTTATATACATCCTGAGCCTGTGGAAGAGGAGGGCATGGAGATTGTGTGGGGGTAGCCTGTTTACAGCGCAAGGGAAGGAGAAAGGCTGCTTGCCTGCCATTCCTCCCTTTTGCTGGTTGTTTTTGCTGTGCTCTGCTGCTCTGAACAGTTTGCCCTCTGCCGTGTGCCACTCTGCCTCAGAACTAGCCAAGTACTGACTGAAACCTCCATGAACTGTAAGCTAAATAAACCTTTCCTTCCTTCAATTTGGGCGTTGGGTATTTTGTCTCAGCAGCAAGAGAAAAGTAACCAAGACACCCTCACAGCAGGAAAGAGAGAGAAGAAAGGAAGATGGGTGCAGAGCCCCTTCGGAGCACAGCCCAGTCATCTGAAGACTGCACAGCAGGCCCAGCACATTCCAATGGTGCCTCCTTGGAGCAGGCCTTGGCCACGTGGACTCTGATGGACGAAAACAATGCAAACCACAGCGGTTGCCAAGGACAGATACCCGGGCAGTCCTCCCATCATGGCTGCACTGAACTGCACAGGCTTCATGTCACAGTCCTGTCCGTCTTCATCAGTGTGACATCCTGCAGTGACTATGCATACTTTCCACCCCATTTCTGCTATCATCATTCTATCGCTCCTTGCTTTGTCTTCCTGCAGACTCTGCAGTGTCTTCTAAACAGGCATCAGGATGTTCCCTATGAGCTGAACCAGCTTCTCTGTGCAGAGCAGAAAAAGAAAACAGAATGCAGCACCGATACCTCTTCCCAGCACAGCCTTTCAGAGCTTCCTTTCCTACAGCCCCCTGTTAGCACACCCCTCCCCAGATCACCCCACTTAGAGGCGCTAGGTAAGAGCAGAGGGAATGAAAAAGGCTGCCACAGCTTTCAGGGAACTTACTGACAAGGTTGTACTTTGTCTTTTTACCATTTGCATCAGTTTTCCTCTTACTAATTTCCTGAAGTTGAAAGAAATTGTCAACAAGAAGCATTATAAGGCCAACAGTCTGCATAATGAAGCTTATATGCAAACACTGTACCTTTTCAGTATTTTATCTACTTGTATTTTTATTATAGTCCATATCCTTTCATGCTTACATTTCTTCTTTGGTAAATTACCTGCTTGTCTCTCTTATCTCTTTTTGTTTGGGGGGTGACAGTCTTTATAAAAACATGACGGTGACACCAAGTCCAACAAGCCATTCTCCCTAAAAAGAAGGCCCTGAGGTACTAATAACTTGGCTCTGCTTTTTCCCCCCTTCTACCTTTACAGTGCAACAAAAGTGGCACTAGATTTGCAGTCCTCACACAAAGTTCCCTGGTGGACCCTGTGATTGCTCATCTACCTATAAAGCGAAGAAACTGGCCTAAGGAGCCAGCAAAGCCCCAGGGCTCTAATTCTTTCAGTCTCCTCCTGTCTTCCTATCTCTCCCCACTCATCCCTTATGCCCACTCTACCTAGGATGGCAAGATAGCAACTGTGAGGGAAATATGGTGTCTTGGCTACTTTTCTCTTGGTGCTAGGGCAAAATAGCCAACACTCAAAGTTAAGGAAGGAAAGGATTATTTAGCTCAGAGCTCGAGCAGGTTTCACTCCACACTTGGCTGGCTCCAAGGCAGAGTGGCACATGACAGAGGGCAACAGTTCATGATGGCAGAAAACAGCAAAAGCAAAAAAAACACAAGGGGAGAAGCAGCAAGAGCAAGCCTCTCTCTCTCCCTTGTACTGTATGCAGGCGACCACCCCAGGGCGGGTGCAGCACTCACACCCATAATCCCAGGACTGGACCATGAATCAATCACAAGCTCTAGAAGCCCACACCTATGACTGTGTGAGGCTTTGAGGGGACAACTACACACAAACCATACCATACGGGACTTGGGGGTTTCAGTAGCTACAAATTAGTGCTGAAGCCAAAATAAAAAACAAGTATAGACAAATGAAATGGTACTTCATGCCTTCAAAGATTCAGTTTCTATATAAATGATAAAACTAGTTAAGATTCTAACACGTCAGGATCAGACTTTGGCTCTGTTGAGGAGATGTGTATGGCACAGTTGCAGACAAATAGCTTCAAAGCAAACAATCAAATATTGACGGAAGTAGATACAGTTCTAAAGCTCGGTTTATTTGGTGGTGCAAAAGAAAAAACCAGCCACACTGTCTTTCATCCTCCCACTTCATTTACCAATCCGCTCCCATATTTCAACTTTTATGGAGCTGTACTAAGCCAATTTTTTCTAAAGGGCAAAATTAAATAGTCCATTGTGTACTGCTAAATAAAGCAATTCTGGTTTTAAATGCTTTAGCTTTATGCTCTGAGGCCACTGCTTTCAGTTTTCCAGTATCCTCTACCCTACACTGTGTACGTATGTGTGTATACATAACTCTTTTCTTTTTTGACGTGTTAGGCAAGCACCCTACCACTGAACTACATCCCTAGCCCCAAGCATACAATTTTTACTAATAGTGGAAAAAACAATCCACATGAAAATCTCTGTCCCAATAGAACTATTTTTTTCATTTCCATAGTCCTTTCCTTCTTTTTCACATGACCTGCACTCTGAGGGTTCTAGCTGTGTGATACACTCTGCTCTTTCACCGTCAGGCATTTCCATAGCGCTGCATAGCAACCATTACCCAGTTACAGCTGCAACACAGTCCACACCAAGCAGATCATCACTATTTACTTAACCATTTCTGTATTTGGGGGCATTCAGGCTGATGCCAGAGCTTTCTTTTTTTTACAGTAGTGGCTCAGTGAACACCTTCAGGTAGCTTATTCTTTCTTATGAGGCACTGCATGAGATTAATTATTAAGTCACTAGGCAGCAAGATTCTGGGTAAAGTGATGTGATTATACTTGGCATTTTTAAATGGGTCTTGCCAAATGTATTTCAATCTAACAGTAAAGAGTACTAAACACCTAAGTATGATACTAACCAGATATTATGGGACTATAAGAAATAATCCTTTTTCAAAGGCAGAGGAAGTAAAGTATCCCTACAAGAAGTGTGACAAACAAGTATGCTTTGAGTCCCTTGATTCCTCACTGCTTGGGGACATAATAGGCAAATATCTTATTATAACATAGTATCAAGTGATAGGAGGGCAAAACTGCAGACCCCTTCTTAGATTTTAGTCACAGAGTTGTTTTTTCTTTTTTTAGAGTGTTTTCTAGCTTCATGATTGTTTTAAAAGTGTCTCTTATCAGTTTTTTTCTTTTTTGAGACAGCATCTCACCAAGCAGTTCAGGTCTACCTTGAACTCACTATGTAGCCCAGGTTGGCCTCGCTCACAGCAATCCTCCTACCCCAGGCATGTGCCACCATGCTTGGCTTTATCAACTTCTAGACATGATACTACTGAGTTTTCTTCAACTTGTACAATGATTGTATGCTTGCATATATGGTACTGGAGCTTGAACTTAGGCCCTTCTCACTAAGCTACATTCTCAGCCAATTTTTTAATTTACTTTTTTGAAACAGGGTCTTGGCTAGGTTGCCCAGGCTGGGCTCAAACTTGGCTGCCTGCCTTCCCAAGGGCTGAGATCACATGTATGTACCACCACTCCTGACAACCTGCACAATAATATTTTTTATCAAGGTCTCCATGACCTGACTCTCTCTAGGCACCATATAGACATCTCAGAAAGAAAGAACACAGAAGTAATGAGCAAATTTATTTCAAAGAAAAAAATAGAAACATTTTTTACTGCTTATTGACAAGAAATAATACCAACCAGTCAGGTATGGTGGCACACACCTCTAATTCCATTTACTCAGGAGGCTGAAGCAAGAGGACTGCAAGTTCAAGATGTGTAACTTAGCAACCCCTCCTCTCAAAAAATGTTTAAAAAGGCTCGGGGTATAGCTTAGTGGTGGGGTGCTTGCCTACTATGTGTGAGGCCCTCAGATTCAATCCCCAGTATTGAAAAAAAGAAACAACACACGCCAAACCTAGTTGTTCTGTGGCATCTTTATATTTAGAACTTTTTATTACTAAGACAATAAATATCTTTCAATTTATATGCACAAGAGATGTTGAAGCAATCTGTCCATTCACCCCAAAAAGATACCACTAAAATATGATGTACACAGGAAAAAGTCTAGAAGAACATATAATCTAATGCTATTAGGAAAAAAATAGAAACCCTTTTCAATATATCTTTTGAATTGTGAAATAGTTAAAATATATATAAAAGTATAGGTACTCACCAACCATTTTTGTCAAATCCTAACTTTTCTAATAGTTGCTTTAGAGTTCTTTAAAAATAAAAGTTGCGGTTCTCCCTCTTCCATTGCCCTTTCCCCCTTCAAATAGACAAACACATTTTGAATTGGCTAAATATTATTTCTGTACTTTCACTATACAGCAATGTTTCAATAAAATACGTTTGCTTCCTTAATTCTTTTCATCTTAAAGATAATTTTAAAAATCAAGATAATAACAACATAGACAAAAACAAAACAACACAAAAACAAAAATGATACAGTGTTTCAAAATAAAATGATAGGAATTAACTGGTTGTTACATTACATATTGTTACCTTCAACCAAGCTGCTCGGATTACCAAATGTACGAATGCACTATTGATCAAACCACTACAGAGAATGACCGTTTTAAAAGGTCTCTATCAGTTATTTTCTTTTTTGAGGCAGCATCTCACTATGCAGCTCAGGCCTACCTTGAACTCACTATGTAGCCCAGGCTGGCCTCACTTTAAATAATTGTTTATTATTTAAACAATAATAAAAAAATTAGAAAGGATACAGAGCTTCACTCAACAAGATGGTAGGAATTCACCAATGGTTGTTATATTGCATATTGTTGTCTTCTAATTAGTTGTTCAGATTACCAGATATAAGCATGCAAAATCGGTCAAAAAATTTAAGCATTAACAGTTCCTTTCAATACATCAAGAGACATCAGCAGTACAACTATTCCAGCCCTCTACCTACCTACCTACCTATACCTTCTTTCTTTTTCTTTCCCTAATCCCAGTTGTTCCTTCCCTTTGAGCAATTTCTTTCCCTTTCAAATATCTACTGTACCTTTTGGGTTTTATTTGCTCTTTCAGGTTCTTACACCAGGGAGACAATACAGTACTCTGAAAATTACAGTACTGTTTCCTTAGTTCTAAGGTACATTTTTTATTTTACATTACATAGTTTTGCTGGGATGGTGACGGTGGTGGTGACAGGAACTGAACCCCAGGCCCTGTGTTTGCTAGCCAAGCACTCCACCACTCTGCTTTTTCTTCATAGTATAACATCTCTAAAACATGAATGCATCTCATAACTCATGATAAAGCATTATATCACAGTTTAACTGACAGCTTTTCCCCTTTCTCAGTGCACATAAAATAATGCAATTTAATAATCTTTTAGGAGAAAAATAACCTTTTAGAATCTATGAAAAGTGGCAGAGTTGGTTTATGTCATTTTTTAGGAGAAGACAACTATAACATTAGACATTTCAACATCATGTTTTCATTCATTTTTTAAACTTACCAATGCTTTTACATGTTTAAAACATCTTTAGCATCTTAATTTACCAAGACACACTACACAGTACTAGGAGCTACTTCAATAAGTCTTGTGCTTGCTAGTGGAAATGATAACTGTTGATCTCAAATGTATGTGCTTGGCTCAAAGAAAAAGTATAACAAACAGGATGGAAATGAGAAGAGAAGAGAAACAGAAGAGTTCCTGCATGTTTGATTTGTAAGCAGCCTGAGTGAGCACATGCTACAGTCTGGATGGAGAATGTCCCCCAAAGGCCCATGGATAAAAGCCTCATCACCAGCCTGGAGCAAAAAGGAGATGGTGAAACCCAGGGTTGGGGTGGCTCTCAGGTTGGTGGAGCCATCCCTCAAGGAGAACTGTGGGACCCTGGTCTCTTCTCTTTTATATCCAGGCCATGAGGTGAATGGCCTGTTCCACCATCCACTCCCTGCCATGATGTGCCAGCTCACCATAGCCCAAAAGCAACATAGCCCATCAGTCATGGGCTAAAACTTCCAAAGCTGTGAGTCAGAAAACAAACATTTCCTCTCTATACACTGATTACCTCAGATACAGTATTTTGCTATAGCAGCATAAAAGTGACTCACATAGCAGACATCAGAATAACTAAATTCGATGAGTCAGAAGTAACAGCAGGACGGACTCTTTTCTGGAAATGCGGTTCCTGCTTGCCAGTAGTTGTTGTTACTCCAGAGCTCAGCGGGAAATCCAAAGCGCCTATGTTGGCCATGCAAACGAGCACTGGGCCTGCAGACCCTCCCTTTGCACACAGCGCTCACGCCGCCAAGGCTGCAGCCTCGTTCCTTGTTTCCCTGGACCCCACTCTTCACCCTCTACTTCCCTCTGTCCTTCCTTTTTCTCACTAGTATGTTGATCAAGGAAATCTCATTCAAAGACCTGTGACCGCTGTCTGTCTGGGTTACACACACACACCACAGTGAAAAGCCACAGTTAGCTGCTGGGGCTTAAGAAATTTTGTATTGCTGGTTCCTATAACAAAGCACCAATGTTAGCTTACTGAAAGTTAAAACGGGAAAGAAAACAGAACAAGAATCCTTATGCCTTTTTCTTTTCTCTCTCTGATTTTTTTTTAAAAAATATCCTGCTGGAAACAGATTTTTTTAAATGGCCTCAGTGAGCTTTCCACAGATACACACACAATGCCTTTACTGTCAGCATTGGAGGAATATTATGGTCATTCTGACAAGGGTGCAATATATTACTAATTAATTTTTAATATGTATTTTTCCCTTTTATCTCTAGTTAGTTATGCAGTTCTAAGGATCAAACACAGGAGTTCTCTACTACACAACTACATGCCCTGCCCTTTCCATTATTTTAATTTGAGACACATTCTAAACTGCTGAAGCAGGATATGAATTTGTAATCCGGATTGCAAACTTGTGCAGTGGCACTCAGCTTCTTATATCTCATATATTTAATCATAAACCACTTGGAAGAAATGACAATACTTTAATTCACCCAACAGAAAAATATCCATATTTAGTCATATTTGTGATATAAATAAAAGCATCATCGAACTCATTAATAAGTGTAGTCATCAAAGAAATGCTGAGTATTGGGGCACATACCTGTGATTCCAACACTCTGGGAGACTGAAGCTGAGGACTGCACATTTGAGCACACCCCAGCAAACCTAGGGACTTAGCGATCCCATCTCAAAATGAAAATAAATTTAAAAGAGCCATGAATATAGCTCAGCACAAAGGCCTTAGTTTCAATCTCTAGTAGCAAAGAAAAAGGAAATGTAGAACTCATAAAATATTTAATTTCTTAATAGGTAATCTCTTTTATCTTTCACAAAAGGTGTATTTTTAATTCTAGTGTATTTTATTTAATATAGGACAATAGAACCAAATGATCCAAACCATTTTATTCATTTTTCTTCCTTTAAAACATTACTATAAACCACAAAAATCCACTGGTATTCTCACGTTTTTAAGCATTTTGTAACTAAAACCTGTTACCTGCTGATATACTTGATGTGTGTTTGAACATAAATTATTGCATTACTCTTTCAACTATCAAATTTAATTAACTCACTTTCTGTCCAGTTGTCTTAATTAACCTACAGCCTTCAAATTTTGAGATTATTGCTGCCAATTCTGTATAGCCATTTGCTATAATGCACGGTATGCTCTAATACCTCTTTAGGCTAAACTGCAAATCAAACTTTTTTTTTTTACTTGTAATTAACTAGACACTGGAATGTGCCATGCTCTATAATCTGTATTAATGTGTGGATACAAGTTCTGGCTACTTCATATGAAGCATGCAGAAGGAAGTTATTAAAATGAAATTCTTGGAGTGAAGGGGTTTTATTTATTAAAAGTATCACTCAATATCTACTATGTGCCAAGCACTGTACAGAAATAACTGTAAATAAGACAAACACAGCTCCCACATGTGTGGATCTTCCATGCCTGAAAAGATGATAGCCATTAACAAGTTATTACAACTACAGAGAAAAGCAACACAATTTGTGACTCACATAGAACCTTCTGAATTTAAACTTAGTAAATACTGTTATGAAATATTTCAGTTTCAACAATACAAATACTGGGAGCCTGTGGATATAGCTCAGCAGAATAAGCGCCTGCCTGGCAAGTGCAAGGTCCTGAGTTTGATCCCCGGTACGACAGCAACAACAACAAAAATACTATATTCACTAAAACGATTACACATCGGAACTGATACAGAGGGTAGAAAAGAGATGACAAAGTTATACCTGAAGTTAAAATTATGTTATAGTATGGATGAGTACACAGCACTGTAAGTACACTTAATGCCATGGACTTATATGCTTAAAATGGCAAACTTGGAATACCTGGTGATTATACACAAATTTTTATCACAAATTTTTAAAAAGTTGTTACATGGTTAATCACCAAAAAATTAAAATACGTAAGTACTTCCAAATTTTCAAGGTAAAGACAAAGAGCCACATAGTAGAAAAGGACAGAAATCATGAAATTGCTTGGCTTTGATTCTCTTCCAACTTCCCATCAAAAAAAAAAAAAAAAAAAAGACCTATTAATACATGTAACAACAAGCCAAACCTTGAAAGCAGGGATCGCAAAGCGTCATGCTAAGTCGAAAACAGACACAACAGAAAACATATTGTCTTATTTCATTTATATAGATACACAATCTTTAAAAACGCAAAAGCTATAGTGACAGAAAGCAGATTAATGGTTTCTAGAGCCAGAGTGTAAGGCAAGAAGACCACCTACAAGGGAGCACGGAGCATCCTGGGCGCTGGAGGTGCTTGTGCTGGCAGCCACATGACTGTGTACATTTGTCAGAACACATCAAATCACACCCTAAAATCTGTGAAGTTTAATACATGTAAATTATCCTTCAATAATGCTGACCTTTTAATTGACCTTTAAAACATTAAATTGAGCCTTCTAAACTGTCCTACTTAAGATTTTCAATTCTCATTTCTTTTCTAAAGATCTAATTCATATTTTATTTCTAAGGTGAGTCAATCACATATGTAATATTAGGTATCTTGTAAGACACAAACCCTTCTCTACTAACTGGAAATACTTAGCTGAATTCTATTTTGATTTCTGGAAATCTCATTGAGGCAACAATTTAAACATACATAGGGAGGTGAATTTTGTTATCATCAAGATGGCATTACTTAGATTGTAATAAATAAGCAATGTGTTTCTGATCCCACCTGCACAGCAATCTCATTTACTCTCATATGTAAAGATTTCTTGGGAAGGGCTGGGGACGTAGTTCAGTGGAATAAGCACCTGCCTGGCAAGTGCAAAGTCCTGAGTTCAATCTCTGGTACCTCAACAACAACAACAAAAGATTTCTTGGGAAGCTCTTAAAAGGAAATTTCATACTTCAAAGAGTGAGTATTGATTTTCCTTTGGGACACTGTACCCAGGTGGAAAACACAGGGCAAGGGTATTCTCTCTTTATTCCTGAAGGATTGAAATGTATACTTTCCCTTTACTCCTATCCCTACCACCTAATACACAGTAAACATTACTGACTTCTTCAAAATACTTATCTATGTAATGTATAAACAGAATTGCTGCCACAAAAGACTCACTGTCCATACAATCTATATTCAAACTAATTTTATAATACTGCTTCATCACCTACTCTAACAATCAAGGACACATATATGGTATGCAAATCTTTACCTGTGAAGGCAGCTTTGTTAATCCTTAGCTAGAAGTGAGACTATGAACTTTGTCTAAAGCCTACCTGCAAACCCACAAGATAGTGTAGTACTATATTTTCAGACAGATGTGGTATACACCTGTAATCCCAGCTACCTAAGGACCTGGGAGAGGAGAACTGCAAGTTCAAGGCCAGAACGAACAATTGCGCAAGACCTTGTCTTTAAATAAAAAGGGCTGGGGCGTTAGCTCAGTGGTACAGCACTTTCCTAAGCATGCGCAAGGCCCTGGGCTCAATCCCAAGCACCATGAAAATAGAAAAACTGGGGGCGGGGTGGGGCAGGTGAGGGGGGTTGTTTTCCCTGCTGTTCCATGCATCATCCCCAAAATTACAGAAGGATCATGCTATAGTGCAGGGAGGAAAAGGTTGATGGCAACTTATTTCTGTTCACTTAATATTAGACTTAGAAAAGCTGACCAATTTTGACAATTCTAACTCACTGACTCACTTTCCAAAAAATAAAGGATATTTCCAGCTCAGTAGAGTGATTATCCAAAGATTGGTGACCAATGGTTACTTCATCCTCTTAAGTGACCATAAATAATAGGGATTACACAGCCTTCACATTTTTCCACTACCCATTCTCAGTTGCCACCAGACACCCAAAGTCATCATGATGAATGAGGAAGACAGATTAATTGGATTAAGTATTACTTTTACTAGATTTTTTAAAAGTAACAATCTTCCTTTTACATGGCTCGATATTTGTTTCCTAATCAGACACACAAAAGAACTACCACATATATGAAACTAACCGTAATAGCACACATGTAGCAAATGAACACTGTTAAAGAAAATCCTGTTTTGAAGTCAGCATCAAAAACTTACATTGTTCTTTTATGATATGTGACTTACTACTATCAAGTCTCTTTTTGTCTGATCTGCTGTCAAGAGATTTAAGACTGCACAGCTTCTGTTTCTCAAACTCTTAAGACAAAAAAAATGCTTTAGTTGGACTTCCCTTTTCCTCTCCTTCCCACAATCTTTAGAAATCAAACTCATGAGTCAGCAAACAACTACTTCGGTTCCTCCCAGGAAACACAAAAGCAGACGAGCATGGAGAAAACACTGCCTTATGCCCTAATATTTGTTTTAATATATTATAAATGAAGCAAAATAACGTTAAAAGACATATAGTTACTCAAGGGGTAGGAATGCCTTCATGTGCAAGAAGGCACACACCCTCCTCCTGCACAGCTATCAATTCCCATTCACTCCCTGCTTTTAGTGGCTCTTCCTCACTGCAGTTTCTGCACCTTCAGCTGATCTTCAATCACTAGAGAGCAATTTAGGACTTGAGTCCTGAAAGATTACAAACAAAGCATATGAGTCAACAAACATACTCGCTCACAGGCATGGTGCCAGCCTACCAATAACAGTAGTGTTTAACTGAGTAGTGTCTCCAAAAGTGCTTAGTTGTTTTACCTGAGTCTCCCTGCTCACTGTGTGACACAAAACTTAGGCTAGACACACTTGTGTGTGACCAAACAGCCAGCTATTGTCTCAATTGGGACTACCTCCATTTCTGGACTTCTACAAGCTGATTCCCCCTTCCCTGTCAAATCTCAAGCGTCTGAGTGTGCGAAAACAAATGTGTCTTAAACTGTAGAATATTCCACCCTAGGCCTACCCAACAGAGAATTTGACTTTACTTACGTTACTTTCATAGTAGCTTTCCTAGACAATTTTCTTTTTTCAGAGTAGAGCCTACAATTAAAAGAAGTGGCTGTTTTTATTATGAATTGCAAGTCAAGTAGCTGGTTCAGTCACTAAATTCTGGGAAGGCTAACACACAAGCCAACACCAGCTGCTTGTTGAACAGGTTTTCCATTACTGTCAATACTTTACATTTAAATTTCAAATCTAAAAACTAATTGAAATAATTCTAAGCTATTTTCACAGTTTCTCCCTCTAGAACACAAGACTTACAGACTGGCTTAACTATATCACAATTGCAAAAGGCTAATAATTGCAAAAGTCTAAGAGGTTATATTAAGTTAAAGTGAAAAAGAAAAACAAGTGTTAAGACTATGTTTTGGAAATACAGCAATGTAGTGAAAATATAATTTTGACTTTGCAATAGATAAGAATCTGACTAGAGAAATGTAAATTCTAGAAAGATATTTTAAATATGATAACTTTGATGGAAAGAAAAACTGTGCAGGAGTGTCTCAAGATATGCTCAAAAAAAAAAAAAAAAAAAAGATCTGCTCAAGACAGAATTTCCGGGTTTCCCTCATTATGCCATGTTTCCCTTGAGACATACGGTTTTTCCACAGCTCATCCTGACTCCCAGGTTACACTTCCAATTATCTGTTTGGCATCACCCCAGCGTTCTGCTGGCCTTTTCACTCTGTGGAGCAAAACTCGGAGCCAGCTTTCCCTGGCAACTTCTCCTACTCAGACCCCAGGTCATGTCAATGGCTCCATTCAGGATGTCCAACATCACTGGGAAAAACCTGTATGAAATTACAATGTAGACCTCTCTGGTCAAAAACCATTCAGATGCAGGCTCCAGGCACAGAAATCATCTCTGTCTCAGTGTTCTTTGTGTCCACCCCACCCAGTATTTGCTGAAATCCCCTTCAGTCTCTTCTCTAGAACTCCTCACTGCTATTCCATCACTCCCAATCCACTGCTGCAACTCCAACCCCATCCAGCTTTCGGCCTGGGACTCCGTAATTAGTGTCCCTTCTGTTTCTGCAGTAGCCTTCAGAAACCCCAATCTTTCCTGGCCTATCTATGATATAACGTCCACCCCTGTTAACATTCAGATCTCCCCAGGCCCCAGCTCCACCCTCTTCTCATTAACTTCTATAACTTTCCACTAGGTATCCTGGGCTGTAACCAACCCAAACTCATAATGCACACTAACAAAGCCCTGTGGGACGTACAAGAACCAGGGTCCTGAAGTCAGAGACTTAAGTTTAAATCCAGCCCTACTATTTATGGACACCAGTAGTCCATCTAAAACATAGGGATCACAAGGGATACATCATGCAATTATTTAACAGATAAAACAGGGTAACATAAAAGACAAAGTAAAGCAAAGAAGAAACACCCAGTTTTAGAACCAGCCCCAAATCCTTGCCCAGGCCTCGTGCAATCACCTGAAATACACTCTGCTCAAGAGTCGTTTAAGGCCTAACTCAAAAGCTACTTTCACACACTCAGGTGTCTCTGCAGATTGTATCATCTTTCACCTCTTACAAAAGCTACCTTCCTGAATCCTTCATCAGCCAGATGTCATTTTGAGACAGGATAAGCACCTGACTCCCCTGTGCATAGCTCCCCTTCATCACCCCCTTCCAGAATTGACTAGGACAACTTGCCTCTTGCCTCAGTGTTCTTTGGCCACCCATGAGGTTGCTTGATTGCAACTATGGTACCCCTTTCCCACTGCAGATGCTGCTGTTATCTCTTTAAACCTGGAGAGCATAACACTAGGTTCCACGAACACATTCCTTATATTTTCACTGTAAACTTTTACTTTAGCTAATAGCAGCTGGTTATGTGTCTCAGTACCTTTGCCTGAGAAATACCAGAACCAATCTTTGTTTACCCACTTTGTAAATGTAAGGCAAGGTATGTGCACATATGCAAAAGTGTCAACCCAGGATCTTCACCAACATGATGCTCCAGCTAACAAGTTTGGCATCTTTACCTGAGCATCACAGAGAGTAAAACACACCCATACCATTCTAGGATTTGTTTTTTAAAAAGTTTGCTTTTGATTTTTCTGATAGAAGTAGCCCAATTCACTACAATGGCACATGAGAAACCATATTTGTGAGTTTTGGAGGTCAAAAGTGAACCATCAGATCACTCATACATGGATGAAGATGATCCATTATGGTAAAACACATGTTTTCATAACAGAAAAGTGGTATAGGTGGATGACAATAATGATAATGATGATGATGATGACTTTGAAATTTGCCATGTGGCCAAAGTTCCTGTGACAGAGATATGGAGCAAGAATTGAATGATACAGACACAGGGAATACAGATCCCCTTAATTCAGAAGATGAAGAAAACAGCATTATGGGCACATATTTGACAAGTCAAAATGTTGCAAAAATGGTCACTCAACTAAATGGAACAACCCAATGTTAGAACTAGGGCCAAAAATATAATGAGGGTCTTGAAGGGATGAAATGTACTGGACAGAATGCCAGCACTGCCATTCAATGTTGGAAACTGTAACAGACAAAATACAAGATGCTGTGGAATACACAAAGGCTGAAATTCAAGTAAAAGATTCTGTATGCGCTAATAGCCATATTTAAAAATATAGTTATTGTGACATCTCATTAGCTGAACTGAAAGCATCCACAGGTCTCTTAGACTAAGCAGGAATTTCTCATGGTAATTGTAGGAATGTAAAAGACTTATGGAAAAGCAATGGGTCAAAATATAATTTATGCCCTTGTACATGTGAAGACATAGTATGCTTTCAGTTTAGAAATTTATCCTAAAGCTCAGCCACCAGGTCCTTATTAATATAGTAATAAACCAAAAGATGCTGTGAACAGACTTATTGCTCTTATCTCCCAAACTAATTGGAATGTGACATTCAGTTGGGTTTACCAGTTCCCAACTGATATTATATTTGCTACCAGAGCACAAGTTGACCAGTACAGGGACTGTATGCAAAAACAAAGAAATCCTAAGTGAAATGTTCCAATTTCAAAACTGAATTGTGTAATACAATCTTTGGATTTCAGAAAGATTTACATTGGCCTCATATGTGGCAAAAGAAAAAAAAAAAAAACTGGTACTACTGATATCAACATTTCCCCATGATGGAAATGTGGATAGGAAAACTTCAACAAAATGGAAGCCTGAGATGGAAACTTTCTACAAGACCAAAGGCAAATTAGATATTGTTGAGTTACACAGTAACTATGATGTTACTTGAAACACAAAGCATTGGCCAAAGGTTCTGCTTTACTCAATCCTACATGTGTGGCATATATAGTTTGATAATTTATAGAGAAAATAACAAGTGTAAAATCCACAGAGAAATTTTCTTAGAGAACTGGGACTGGAACTCATAAGAGATCATTTATAGCAGAGCAAAAACAAAATTTTTCTGACCAGGGAATGACACAAAAAAATTGTGGAGCACACTGGTAACCTGACAGGTGAACAAGCAGGCACAGCATCCCAAAGACCTACTATGACAATAGAAAAACTAAAAAGATGTCAACTGTCCCTCCTACAAGAAAGAACAGGAAAACAAAACATATGTGCTATCAGTATAAGCAATACTTATATATGGAACATGTATTTTTCATGTGTGAGGAGTGCCTTGGATGTGACAATTAAAGCAAAGGTTATTGTTGTTGTAGAGTTCTATTGATATTTTCACTATAGTTCATATAGGTTTTTATACAGCTGATGTGAAATCATTGTTTATCCTAAGTACTCATTACTCAGTGATATTTTATTGATATCTTATGTCCCTGCTAAGTGCATATTGTACAGCAAAGTAGGAAGCTCCTGACAAAGCACAATGAGAAGGGACAAGCACAGCCTGCCACATAGGAAAGGAAAGCTAAGTACATGTGCTGTCAATGAAAGTGAGACATGTGCATGGAACATGCAGTTGTCATGTCACTGCTTTGGGACAGTTGAAGTAAAGATCATTTCTGTGGTAGACTTTTGTTTGTGTTTATATTGTAGTTCACAAAGGTTTTTATTTCTGATGTTATCTCCTAAGTTTTGCAAGCAAGTACACAGCTGATGTGAAAATGTTTTTATTCTAAACACGCAATATATATTAAGAATATAATACTTTATTGGTATTCATGTATTTTATGTTTCTGTTAACTACACATTGTATAATGTAATAAGAACCTCCTGAGAAAACAGCAAGACCAGAAAGACCAGCAAGATGTCAAGTATATCCTATAAAAAGGCCAGGAAAGTAAAATGTATGTGCTGTCAGTGTAAACAGTGTGTGTGTGTGTGTGTGTGTGTGTGTGTGTGTGTGTGTGTGTAACATGCTGTTGTAATGTGTGAAGACTGCTTTATGTGTGATAATTAAAGATTTTTTTTGTAGAGTGCTGTTGGTATTTTCATTGTAGTTCATATAGGAATTTACTTGTTTACTTTTTAGACTTTGTATACCAAAGTCTAAAATATCTTGGTGCTTTGTTACACTCAATAAATATTAAAAATGCGATTATTTTTGTGATATTTTCCTGTTAAGCACTCATTGTTTAATAATTAATAATTCATCAATAGAAATATTCTGAAGAATAAATGTAGGTTTGACACACCCATGTTTATGGGACTTTGACAAAAAAATGTGATAAACTCCACAAGGGTGGGGGGCACCCTAAAGTGGATAAGGTGAGGGAGAGATTTGGGCCCATTAATATTCCCAACTTCCCAAGTCCCAATAAATTTTCATAAATGAGTCTAGCACCTCTGAAGATTCCCTGGTTTCCGCCCTGCTGTTTGTCCTGGAGAGGTGGTAATGGTCAATTAAAGGGCTTGCATCCCCCCACTCTTTGAATCCTGGGCGTGACAGCTACAGCTGGCCTAGTTGAGCCAATCCACAGGCTGGATCTGAATGAGACCATTCATATATCTATAGCTGCTTTATAAGCAGCACCTCCCTCCCAGTTCTCTAGTTAGTCTCCAAGGGCTCCCTCTGGTGTACTGACTTCCTTGTGCTCCCACAAGGGTCCTGTTAAAATAGACTGGCTGGTGGTCCTGTAAATCTGTCCATGATTCAATTCCCAGGTAGTGTGGGCTCAGAGGGTCCTATAAATCTACTCAGCATTCTTTAGTGGCTGTTACCCTAAGGAGCTCCAGAAATCAGTGGCAGCAGAAAGTGTCCAGCACAACATCATATTGAATGGCAGTGGCTAGCAATGATAGAGACCAACAGCCAGCGATGTCAACCAACAGCATCCGGTATTCACTGACATCATCCAGTGGCATCAGAGCCAATAGCAGAGCTGCATTTTGCCAGTTTCCTTCTATCTGAATCAAGCAAAAGAACCCTCAACTCATTGACAACAATTTTATGTTGCTCTAAAATCTTGTTTGTATTGCATTTAGCATTTATAGCACAGTGCTTTAAAGTTGTTCATGTACATACACTTTTGTCTGCCCTCATAACCTCTGTAGAACATGGAATAAGTCAAACTCATTGGTTTCTTGCATGACTTTTAGTACACAATTTGTGCTCAACAAAGGATTTCTATGTTCTTTTAAAGATAAATAAAAGCAAAAATAAAATTTAAAACACACATAAATATATACACCAAAAGTAGTTAGTCAGTTAACTAGTTAGGTAATTAAAGATATTTTCAACAGAAATAGCTTGGGTCTAGAGGAGGTCACCAAAAGTGACAACACTGAGAGAGACCATGATACCTATGCTCCTGCAGACCTGAGCCTCTGCAGGACAGGATGACGTGTGAAAGAGGCATGAAGTCTTCAAGGCCAGGTCTCCAGGTGGTAAATTTTCATCAAAGACCTCAAACAAGGTCTTTGGGCTGATACAGCAGAAGAGAACAAGGTGTGCCCCACCTGACAGTGTGTGTTGGGTGAGACTCAAAGGCCTTCCCAGCATTCTCACCTATAGTAACAAGGTTTACCTAATATATTCACTGGTACATGTCCTCTTGTATCTCCTCGTCTTACTATATATCGCTGCCAAGCCATTTGCTGCTAAATGGGCTCAAAACTGAGAAAGCACATAGACTTATGTAATAAAATATGACTTTTAAACTAAACTTTAAAATACCACTGCCACTTTTCAAATTAGCAAATATTAATTAAAAACAAAACCTAACATTGGAAGGTCTCTCGGGGAGTCGATTTATTGCTGGTGACCCTAAGTAAGCTAGTTCCAGCCTACTAAAGAATAACCTGGCATATGTCACAAGTGTGAAGAAGTTGTCCATACCTCTGAGCAAGTACATAATCTCACTTTTGAACATATAACCCAAGGAAGTGATCCAGAAGAGTAAGAAAGCACTTTGTCCAAAAATGTACTCAGATAATGCTACTTTTACTGTATAACCCTCCATGCTACTCAAATAGCCAACAAGAGTCTGTTTAAATAACCTAGAGTAGACAAATAGAATCCCACACTTAGTAGGTGCCCTAAGGGATATAAAAGATGTACCTTTAAAAAACATTGTGCCGAAATAAAAAAAAGTAAATACACATAAATCTATAATTCCTTATTCATAATTCTGAAATTCAGAAACAAAGGTTTTTAAAATGGTCTCAACACTCATTTGAAAACAAAATTTATAAAAGAATTAAAGTTTAGTGTTCCATGCTTTGTTGGAAAAAACTGCTTGGAAAGTACATTCCTCCAAGAAGGCTTATCTTAAAATGCTACATATCTGCAAGAGGTGAGTAAAAAAGACAAATAGCTGCAAGTAAACTAAATCCCTCTAAATACTTACTGTTTCCAGACCAATAAAGCGGTACACCTTTTACTTTTCTTTTTACCTAAGCTTTAGAACATCACTATCTTTATTCAGGCAACAACAAAATGTGCAAAAATTGTTCTATTTGCCTTTTCCCCCCATACAAGTAGTCTGTGTACCAGAAGCACTTAAGAATTGCCAAGAACCTGGGCATATAATCCCAGCACTCAGGAAGCTGAGACAGGTGGATCATTGAGAGTCCGAGACCAGCCTGGGCTACAAAGTAAGCTCAAGGCCAGCCTGAACTCTATAGTGAGACCCTGTCTCATAAAGACCAAAAAAAAGAACTGCCAAAATAAAGACTTTAGATGAAAAAGTATTTACCAACACTGGATTTAACGTTTTCTGTATAGTTATACACAAAAACACCAAGAAGAATCTATTAACCGCTGATCTTTCTCCACATTCACCTTCTCAAAAATAAAAAACTTTAAGGAAAGGAGATGTAGCTCAGTGGTAGGGTACTTGCCTAGCATGCACAAAGTCCTGGGCTCAATTTCTAGCACTACAACGCACAACAAAAATAACAAAATTTAACAAGAATTTAACGTGTAGGTTCTGACTGTGGTTCAGTGTTAACATCATATGATTGCACATTAAGTATCTGTTTTGATCCAAAATCAAAATATGCCAAATAATATTTAAAATTAGGTCCCCTCTACCTGTTCCAGGATAGTTAAAAATGATTTTTCTCTGAGCAGAAAGATACAAATATACCACAAGTAAAACTTCATACAACTGTCATTTATTCTTTCCTATAAAACAGCTTATTTTTAAGGCAAGTTTACTATTACAGTTATTAAAAATTATAGTACTGGGGGTATTGCTGTCAAACTTCATGTGTTACATTATTATATATGGATGATGGCAACTCTCTGACCCAACTGCACTAAAACATCAATTGATTTTGTGGAATGTCCTTGCTTAAATAATCATACGTAAACGTGAATCGATCACAAGGTTTTTGTTCCTCCAGCAAGCAAAAAAGGAGTTATAAATACTATTTTGGTCCATATGTATTGATTCAAAACAATAGCTCACCTTTATTCCTGTAACTAAAAAATTAGTAATGTTGGGCATGATGGCACATGCCTATAATCCCAGTACTCTTGGTGGCTGAGGCAGAAGAATCCTAACTTTGAGCCCAGCCTGAGAAATTTAGCAACTTACTGTCACCATGTCTGAGAATAAAAAAAGAAAAAGTGTGCTGGGGATGTAGCTCAGTGCAAAGGTCTTGAGTTCAATCCCCAGTGCCACAAAGAAAGAAAAATAACAGAGAAATGAAGAAAAGACTTAACTTGGGAATAAGGCAGGTCATCGCCTCAGCACCTTATTTCTGGTTCCTGCAAAGCAAGGTGAGGAATTACTGTTGCAGCCAAAAAAGACACATTAGCAAAGAAGGTACAGCCACACGTGGCTGGCACAGGGACATCTGAGGGCACTGCTTCCTCCACCTCAGCAGCTCTGATGTGCGCTCTTCTGTGCGATGCTTCTGCAGAGTTTGCAGGTGTGCCAGAGTTGTCATCCAGAATCTCTGCCAAGGAAAATACCCAGACTTTCTGCATGGGTGGCACCAGACTAGGCAGGGGCTCAGAACTGCGGCAAGCTGACCATTTTGGAGTTATGCTTGGGGTTAATATGTTATTACTGAGGTTCATTTGTTTAATTTGAATAGAACACTAGATTTCTGGTTGAGCTGTGACAATTCTAAATGGAATTCTTTTCCAAAAATGACTTCACAGGATTTCTGAGGATGTAGGTAGGAGAATCATCAAGATTCTAAGAGAACATACAAATAAAAATGCATAAAATAGTTTATTAACATATGTTTGTGATACATAATGAGTACACTCATCACAAGGAACTGGTACATATACATAATGCATCTTAATTCTTTTTATTTCCTCTTCCATTCCATCCCAGGAAATAGTTTCAAGAGGGGAAAAAAAGAAGGATTCTATTTTCAGGACAACTGTTACATAAATATAATGTTTTCCCATCTAAAAAGATGCTCATAAATTCAACTTAGTGGCTATAACAGAGATAATCATGCAGCCTAACCATCACCTATACAACTTCCCTTTCTACCAATGACATCCCAGGCTATTATTATAAACTGGGCACAGTGGCATCACCTATAGTCTCAGGTACGTGGGAGGCTAAGACAGGAGGGCCAGTTGAGCTTAGAAGTTCAAGACCTGTCTGGCCATGGAGAAAAACACAGGCAATAAATAAGTAAAGTAACACATACAAAAGCCCTTTCTTTATGGTGAAGGACTATTCATATTATGACAAATAAATATAAATTTCTTTACAATGTTATTCACAGAATGCTACATTAGAAGAGGTTAGAATGAAGTTCTGTCTTCCACTTTAAGCTTAACACATAACTCATTTAAGTCCTTGGGCTGGAGGTACAGCTCAGTGGGCTAAGTGCTTGCCGCTAAGCACTAGGGCCCTGAGTTCGATCCCCGGTCCCGGAAAAAAAAAAAAAAAAAAAAAAGTCCTTCCCATAGGAAACTTCAAAATGCAGCACTCCCCTCCACAACATTCCTAGTACATCAAAAATGTAACACGTTTCACTTGCTGTCATGTCTGTGTTCTGACTTAAGGAATAAAATAGTCAGCTGTTTCACTGGAGTACAAGGCCCAACAACCATGCTGAGAAGGGTGGCACTGGTAACAGCATAAAAAGAAAAGGCAGGGAAACAAATCTGGGCAAGTACAAGAGCTTCAGAGCTGGCTTAAGCACAGCGTGCAAGACGGGGCAGCACAGAGCAAGAACGGAAGGTCAGGCAAGAGCTAGAGCTCGCAAGCCCTTAACTATGGCGAGAAGACATTTCCCTGAAGGTAGGAAGAGCCACTGACGGTGTTTAAGCAGAAAAATGATATTGTCCAGTAATTTTGAAAAATCATTCAAAACCAAGCATAGTAGCACCCATCTATAAACCCAGCACTTGAGAGACTGAGGCAAGAGGATCTCCAGTTTGAGTCCCACCTGGGCAACTTAATGAAGCCAGTCTCAAAGGTTTAAAAAGGCTGAGAACATAGCTAAGTGCAAAGGCCCAGGGTTCAGTCCCAAGTACTGCATGGGTGCATACACACACACACACACACACACACACACACACACACACAGAGAAAAAGAAATCATTCAAGTACACAACTGAGGACAAGTAGACGCATTAAGAGGGTATGACAATAATCAAGGCCCACAGTGATAAAGGCACGAATCAAGCACACACCAGAAAAGGACCAACTGACGGAGCATGAAGGAAGTAAACACAACAGGGCTTTGATCTAACAAATCAAGCAAGGAAGAAATAAGAAATTAAGATGAATTTCAAGTTTCTGACTCAAGCAACCAGAGGTGTTATACACTGAGAGAAATCAAAAGGAGGGATGTCTATCTGCAGTCGGGCTGTTGTTTGTGGTTGATGGAGGAAGGCTGTAGGAGTGGCTAAAAAGAGAATTTACTTTAGTTGAGTAGAATATTCATGTGCACCCAAATATAACTCTCCAGAAATCTTAACTATGGGTCCAGAACACAATAAAGAAATTTGGAAATAACAGCCCCAAAGTAGTGGCTCGAGCCACAGTGCTTATTAAATACCACAGGGTGGCAGAAAAAGTGAAAGAAGTACCTGGCCAGGGCCTGAAGTCCCAGGAACGGCAACATGGATTCAATATGTACTCAGACAATGCACAGTTTATCTAAACTATAACTCAAAACCTCTGCGAAAGTAATTCTGCTATGCTTTCAGGTTTGGTTGATTTGGTTCTCCTGCCAGTTAACTTTACTGATAAAATTCCATGGCACCACAGGAAAACTTATTACACTGCTCACACTGATCACTATTCGGTCTTGTTCTGAATCCACAGACATTCTGGAAATGGAACGACGTGCTCAAACACTAGACTCGTTTCTTTATTATTCTCAACTCCTGGGACCATTTCAATTTTCTACCAACTGACATTAGCAAGCAGTTTAGATGCTTTTATTGCCATAAGCAAGTTCCCTTAGCTTTTCCACCTCTCTTGCAGCGCAAACAATCAGGTATTTTTCTTACACTAAAAGATATACAGGAACATGAGCCAAGTTACTCATTTACCGTAACCAGCTCAACAAAGCATTGTTACTAAAAACTTTCCTAGGGTATCAAAAGGGTTAGTTATATAGGCAGTCTTCTCCACCAAACCAGACCAAAAGGCAAAACACAGCAGGGTTAATCTCCACCTTCCACAGCCAGAGCTTCCTGTAGGTTAGCTGTAACACTCACCTGCATTCTCTATTGGGGCTCAGAAAACTATACTCCAAATCAAAGAGTTCAGAAACAGTCTCAGAAGTAAAGTTTCTCTTGGATCTCCTGCCCCCTTGTCTCCTGCCTTCAGGTTCCCCCACGGCAAACTATAGCTAGAATTCCTCCTCCTAAGGTGGGGTACAGAAACCAGAGCCCTTTTCCCACACCAGTCCTAAGACCTAAAAATATTACTCTAACCACCCCCCATACACACATTTTCTATGTAAGAGCTAACTACACAGAAATTCTCTGACATAACCTGCTTAACCCCTATTTCAAAAAGCGTCCTGCCTCACACCCAGTAAAGAGAAAGACTACAACTGAGGATCCAAGAATAACCTCAACAGATAGGCCTTGGTGGGTTCCATTCCCTGCTCAGTCTATTACTAGAAGATGGGCCCTCTTTGTCCAATCTTTGGCTCTTCAATCCAAAAGCTCCCATGTGACATAAAACTATGATCAAATAACGTTCTTCAGGCTTTTCTCATGTTCTTCTATTCCCCGTTCATTTCAGCAGTGTTTAAAGACCTGAGTCTTCTGAGGGAAAAAGTGAACTTCTCGGCAGTAGTATAATCGTAAATGTGAAAACATGGAAGGACAACAAACTTTCCGGAGGCACTCACTGACTGGAGGGTTCAGACGGACTGGTAAGATATAATGAGAAGTGCGGCAAGATGTACTCACCCCTAAATGTTACCAAAAATCCTACTTCAGAGCTGGGTATGGTGGTGCACCTGTAATCCCAGCACTATAGAGGCTGAGGCAGGAAGATTATCAGGAGTCCAAGGCCAATCTTGGCTATGTGGTGAGTTCAAGGCCAGCCTTAACTACATAGTGAGACGCCAAAAAGCTCCTCTGGGCTTCTGCAGGGAAGTACTGTCCTGCTTTGGGTTGAGCCAAAGGAGCATGGTTCTTCAAAGAAGCCTTAGACCTTTGCTTAAAAACCATGTTTGCTTCAAGTATCATGTTGCTCTGTGAAAGTCTCTCTACATTTCAAAACTCTATTTCAATGAAACATTAATAATTAGAAATAGGGACCCTAATTTTTCAGGCTTTTTTCTAACCCGAGAATGCCTAGTATAATACTCAAACAATCACTAGTCAAAAACATTTTACAAAATCAGATTTTCCGAATGTTCTTTAGCTAGTACAATGTGATCAGTGGTTAAAAACCCAGCTCCTGGAGTCCAATAAACCTGAGATTGAAATCTGGCTCCTTTGTTTACTTCAACTCTGTGAATCTGAGTTTGCTCATCTAAAAAGAAAGATACTACGACAACTACTATAGCCTATCTCGTGGGGTTCCCGTAAGGCTGAAATAGAAATGCAAGAAAAGTGCTTAGCCATAGGAAGTGCTCAAGAAATGTGCACAGTCATTTGGAAACCTACACTCCCATTCCACCACCACCTCCCTGTGTGTGGCTGGACTAATCAACTACTATAAATAAGCTGCTAAAAATGAAGAGATAGAACTAACTGCCTTCTAAGGCCAGGTCATGGATAATAGAAAATATACCAAAACTTTGAAAAATAAAAGCCTTAAACAAGTTCAAGACAACCTGTGTTGTACCTTAAGTTTTCTACTGTATATCTACAGTCACCTGATCACAGGTGACTCAGTATTAGAATATCAAAATTTTTAAAAACTACAAATTTCAAAGACGTTTGGGGCTGAGGATGTAGCTCTAAGGTAGAGCACTTGCCTAGCATGCACAAGGCCATGGTTCACTGCAGAGGGGGGCCAGCAGATATTCATGAATATTTCAGTGCCTCCTGTAGGTGAAGGGCTTGATGAACCATATGTAGTATGAGGTAGGTGGGGGTATGTGTCTGTGTGTCTGTGTCTGTGTCTGTGTCTGTGTCTGTAGACAGGGGATAAAGAGAGAGATTTCAATGATAATTTGTTTAAAAACTACATTGTAACCATTTTTTCATAACAGATTGGTTCTTTTTCAGCCCTAAAAATGTATTAGTTACATATGCATTACCTAGCACCCCAGTAAAAGCCATTTCCAGCCCAGCTGCAGTATGATGCAAGGCCATTACAAGCACATAGGACCCCTTGTAGGAAACAGACAAAGGGTGCCCAGAATACAAGCTAGTTTGGGCAAATTCCCACATGGTAGTCACAAAGATCTTCATACATTTAACGGGCATACCTATACAATTGTCTCTATAATACGCATCCACAAACATGAGTAGAAGACTTGTCAAAGAATGAATTAAGTAAACAGAGAAAATATTCTTCAAAGCTGGAAACAAAGAGCTCAAAAACTCCATTCCTTTGCCTCACTGCTGTCGTGAGAATCTCAACCACCTTCCAAAAGCTCCCATGTTAAAAATGTGGTTCTCAACGTGGTGAGATGGTAGAATCTTTAAGAGATGGGTCTAGCGGGAAGTCTTAAGTTGTTGGGGTCATGCCCTCCAGAGGGAACATGGCATTTCTTCCACAGGCCACATGGTGAATGGTTTTACTGTGCACACACTGCTGTCATCATGTGCTGCCTCACTACAGGCCCAAAAGCAACAGGGTCAACCAACCTGGACAGGAGCCTCCAAAACTATGAGGCAAAATAAACCTTTAGTCTTTATACGCTGATTATCTCAAGTATTTGTCACATTTACAGAAAGCAGCTGATTACCAGGGTTACCTACCTATAATCCCAGCACTCAGGAGGGTGAGGCAAGAGAATCACCTTGAATTGAAAGCTGGTCTGAGCTACACAGTGAGAACCTGCCTTGAAAAAAATTTTAAAAAGGAAAACTAATGCACTCACCTTCAGCTACCTAATACTAGGATACTACACGCAACTGGAACTACGGAGATGGGTAGACTTCTATACTATAAAATTTGATCCCTGCCAAAGCTATGATGTCTCTGTGTATGGTTCTGCTTGTGTTTCTGCTTTTCCTTCCTCTGTCTCTCCAGGAAGATTATAAATTCAAGTTCACCTTGGGCAACTTGGCAAGATCCTATCTCAAAATGAAAAAGTCTGGGGATGTAGCTCTGATTTTTTTAATTTAAAAAAATGGAAGAAAAAAAACCCTCCTAAACCAATGGAATCTACTTACCTGAGTTTGTAATGGTAATGGTAAATAAGACAGTAATGGTAAATAAGACAGCAGTTGTTTTGACCACATTAAAAATCTATGGGCCAGGATACAGCTTGGCACAAACGCAACGTCCTAAATTCGATTCCCAGTACCCCCCCAAAAGAATCTATGACCCCAGCCAGGCTTGGGGATGCATGCCTGTAATTCCATGTAATCCCAGAACACAGGAGGCTGAAGCAGGAGGATTGCTGTGAGTGCAAGGTCAGCCTAGGCCACATCGTGAGCTCAAAGCAAGCCTGAACTACATAGTGAGACCCTGTCTCAAAAAAAAAAAAAAAAAAAAACCAAAAAAAACTGTGATCCCAGATAAAATAGGCTAAGTGATGCAGAAACTAGTCTTAAAAGTTTATTTCTAGGCTGGGGATGTCAGTGTCCGGAGCTGGCAAGAAAATAACAGTTAACCATAACTTTGCCTATTTGAGCTATTCCTCCCGGATACTCACTACTTACATAGAAAACTTATAAAATGTTTGTGTACTGCTATATATAGTTTGTGTATTATATATACATATGCAGCTTACTGAAATTTACAAAGGTTGCCATCTGTAAAAAGAACAGGTAACTACATTTTTAACCCTTCTGTACCTATGACCTGCACAACACAGCAGCTTCAACAGTACATATTTAAGGAATAGAAATTCTGGGTTAGACATGGTACCTTATTCACATGCACAAGGAGACAATGTACAAAAATATTCACTGCAGCATTACTTATAATAAGTTTTGGAACAACCCAATGTCTATTAAAGTAATGATGCATAAAGTACAATACATTCATAGAATGAAAATCACATTAAATTAAAAAGAATTTGAGGTATTATGTGGATAAATCCTAGACATAATGCATAACAGAAGCAGGCTGCAGAATGATACAGATAGTATAACACTACAGTATTTATGCAAGGTTTTTAAACCTTCAATATTACCTTTGTCTTAGAAGTTGTTATTACAGTCTTGCTTATTCCTTGAATGTACACTAAAGACTAAAGGAATATTCGCTCAAAAAAAAACACAGAAAACTAAGGTTTAAAACCTTATTTTAAACCTTAATTATATTACTAATCCTATGACGTTCCCTGAACAGCAGGGAGACTGACCTAGTAACGGAAATCACTTAGCCCTGGAGCTAGGTGAGGTCTGTGCCAGCCCCGTTCTGCTCCTCACCCAGCCACTTCATTTCACTAAGCTTCAGTTTTCTCTCCCAAATGCATCTGGCAACACCTGCTCTGCAGGATGAGGCGAAATAATTCTTGTAAAAGTGTTACACACAGGTTCTGAGACTTCTTCTCTCCTCAGTCAAGGCAGGTAATACCATTCTACAGCGGGAAAACGATGAGTCTGCGCCTTTTGGGTGTACTTCGCTGCATGGTAGGGAATGTCCAAGAACACAACAGGCAGGCGCAACCCCTAACCTTCCCCTTCCCAGTCCCCAAGCTCGGATGCGGCTGCAGCCTATGCCTCTATATTTAGCACGGGGGGGGGGGGGGGGGTTGGCTCTCCAACGGCTCCCCTCGTCACTCCCTATGACCCTGGGATACGTTTTTGATCTCGCCAAGCTCCCGCACGGTCCCCAACACACAAGGCGCCCTTCTGCAGAGGCAGGAGGAGGGCCCGTCCAACCCTGGCGGTCACGAAAGGGCCTGTCCACGCAGCGGTGTCAGGTTGTTTTCCAACCTTGGAGTAAGGTCCTGCGCACTCTTGGCGCCCGCCCGTTCTGCAGAGGGAAGAAGGAAGCCTAGGCGAGCAAACGCGGCGACTCACGGCCACACGCCCGCGCCTGCGTCCGGTCCCCGCGCCTGCCCGGCTCCCGCGGCCCGGGGCGGCAGGCGGGCTCGCGCCTCACCTGTCTTGAAAACCATCTGGTCGTCGTCCTTGGAGCCGAAGGTCTCGAGCATGGACACGAAGAGCACGCCGCAGGCGTTCTGGATGCCGAACACCGACCCGTTGCACCACATCGCCGCCAACATCACCAGCCAGCCCCAGCCGCCTTCGGGGGGCGGCCGCGGCTCCGGCGCCGCCAGCTCCACCCCCACCTTCTCGGCAGCCGCCTCGGCGTCGCCCAAGGGTCCTGGGCCGGGCGTTGCAGCGTCCTCCTCGGGCGCGGGGCCGGGCTGCTCCCGGGAGGGCACCATGACCCCGCAGCCCCTCGGTGCCGAGCGCGCGGGCTCCCGGCTGACAGGCTAGGGGAGGCGCGCGCGGGGCTAGAGAAGCGAGGCGAAGCGGCGGGACCCCTACTGAAAGCGCGGCGCTGCGGCGCTGCGCCTCAGGCGCTCGGGGCTCGGGGCGCAGGCCTTGCCGTCCGCCGTCGCGCGCCCTACACCGGCTCGCCGCCAGTGTGGCTTCTTAAAGGCGCCCCCACGCCGGGCCGGCTGGGGGCGTGGTCAGCGACGGGACGTGCCGCGAAACCTTCCAGTGATTGGGCTTCGGAAGGGGAGGCGGGGCGACTCCGTGCCTCTAGAACCCGCGGAGGCGGTGTCTGCACCTGCAGTGCAGCGGGCCACACTAACCCCAGGGGGCTCACTGGTGCGCATCACCCCGCCGCAGTTTGAACTTAAGGGGCGTCTCCTCTGGGGAGTGCACTGGGTGGGACGGCAGCGGTGAGTCGTTACCCTCAACTGCGAACAACCTCACGACCAAAGTTAATAGTGTCTCTTGGGTTGTGCTTGGTTTTGGCGTTTGCCACTTCGCATGTTATGCTACCTACCTACATAAAAGGGAACTTGGAAGGATTAGACGCCTTAATTAGTTAAGTTCCTGTGTTCGTATACAGTTTGAATATGCACACTGCATATGAGCGTTTTGGAAGACACTACAAGGCTAAAGTCTTCGACAAACATTTTTAACGCACATCTAGAAAACGTTGCTTTTCAACTATGCACAGCTGTGTTACTTTAAACGAACTAAAAGCTACCTTCTGTCTCCCTTAGCATGGAGTGCCAAGGTAGGTAGACGAGGACACTTCCTAATTTCTCAGTTACTCAAGTTCTTTAAAATAAAGTTTACTTGTGTGCTTACCGCTGTAAGTGGAGGACAGAGACTACTGTGATTGGGTTCAAACACCAGTGAGGGAAAAAAAAGTTCAAGATGGATTAGGAGGCTTAGATACATGCCCAACAGCAGAAGGTAGACTGGAACCATTAAGTTCTCTATTAAATGCTAGGAAAGAGCTTCTACAGCAAATAGATAGCCCTGACGCTGAGCCCTGAATCATGCATAGGATTTCACGGGCAAAGATAAACAAAACCAGTCCAGCTAGAGAAAATTGCATACACCAAGGGAAAGGTGGGCCTGTAGGATGACAGACAGTCCAGTGCAAAATGCTTGTGGAGACAAAGTTGAGCAGTGCTAAAGTTAGGATCAGGGAACATCCCCAAAGGCCACGTGTTAAAGGCTTCAGAACCAGCCCGAGAGTATTCTTGGCAAGGTGGTGGAACCTTCAAGAGATGGTAGCTAGCAGATCACTGGGAGCAGGGCCTTGTCGGAGACTGAAAAACCTTGACCTCTTCCTTTATCTCTTTCATTTCTGGCCATGATGTGTACTGCCTTCCCCTACCATACACTCTTACTATGCCACAGACTCCAAAGCAATGATGTCAACCAACCATAAGCTGAAATCCCATGAGCCAAAATAAGCTTTTCCTCATTTTCAATTGATTATCTCAGGTATTTGTTATAGTAATGGAAAGCTAACCAAGGTAAATAGTCAACTGTAGGGAACCTGTCTCTACAAATTTGTTCCCTTGGCCCAGGGTGAAGGAGGCTGAAAGACAAACACCTACAGAGTTGGTTTAACATGCAGGGCAGCCTGGGAGCACTTGCCTCCAAGGAACGGAGGAAACCCCCCCCCCCCGCAAGCAATTGGCTCATCTTGCTTTATATTCACTCAAGCATGGGTACAAACAATTAAAGTAACACAGGATTCATGGCTTTCCATTACCCATTAGTACATGCCCAGGTAAACAACTTGATCTCAGCTGTATTAATTTTTCCTTTGCGCTGACAGAGGAGACCAATTAGGCCTCAATTCTCATCCCCCTTTTGTACAGTAACAATATTTAAATATCAGTCACTGCCTGTCAGCCCTAGGGGAAGTATGAGGTGCAGCCATTCCATCCTTTGTCTTGTGGTCTAGCCTCCAAGGACTGTATCTCCACCCACAGCTGCAAGGTATCTGTCTGGCTTTTTTCAAGAACACAGTCTTGTCTGACTGACCATACCAACCCTACTGTCCCTCTCTAAAAAAAGTACCTGTAACTACCATGAGGGCCAACTAGTCAAGACCTTCTGGCCTCTTCCAGCTGCAGAGGGTTGTAGTTGTGATCCGCAGGGTCCCCCACTAGAGGGCCCATCCAAAGCTCCTTGCCAGGCAGGTCTCAAAGATGGGCAAGATTTTCTGTCTCCTGGATAGTTCTCTTTGGCTGTCCTCCAGGAGCAGTTTCTTACCGGTGAAGGGAGTGGAGTCACATTCCTCCTTGGGTAACGACACTGTCTGTGCATTTTGTACAACAACACAGAACCTGCCCCCCACACCATCAGGTTCCCTAAAAACCACTAGAACTAGTTTAAATTCTCTGGGGCTACGCATAACTCATGATGCATCAAAGCCCATTCAGCTTCTGTAGAAATAAAAAGTAAACTGCTACTGAGAATCAATGGTGAACAATACATCCTCCACAGAACACACCATACAGGCTCGGGAATTTCCTACAACAAAATACGTTCTCTCCTTCCAAATGTTTTCCCTTAATTTTAACAACACTGACACAGGTTGGGACCACCCATTATTCCCCATGGCAAAGTCCCTTAACCCTTGTGACAATCTGCACCAGTTTCCATCAACCCCTGAAACTACCCCCTTTGATTTCGACACACTCACACTATTTTCCCTTAATTTCAATAATGCCGACACACCCAGTTTCCTTTCACTGCCACACTTCTTTTTTTTTTTTTTTTTCGGTACTGGGGATCGAACTCAGGACCCTGCGCTTGCTAGGCAAGCTCTTATTCCACTGAGCTATATCCCCAGCCCAAATAGTAACTTCTTTTTTTTTTTTTTCACTGCCACACTAATTCCCTAAAAATGTTTTTCCTTAATCTCAACAATACTGACACAACAGTGACAAGTTGCTGGCCTGAGACATCCTAAATAGGGAGCACCTCCTCCAGGAGGTACTGACAGATTACTAGGTTCCCCCAGATCTATGCTTGACCAGCAGCTGCAGCCTTGACAACAGGTAAAAGAATCAAGCAGGTGATATAGTCTCCTTGTTCAAAAACCCAGACATCATACAACTGAATTATAACCTGAATTTCTCTCAATAATACTTCAATGCCCTGTAGGTTTACCCTGCTTTTTCCTATAACAAAACTCATGATTCCTAAGGGAAGAGATCCTTAGATTCCCATGGGAATTTCAACAGGTTTAGCTCTGCCAGTCAAGGTCACCCACTCAGCAGTGGAAAAATCTAATCCTGGGCTTCCTGAGGCTTTGGTGATAACAGACTCAACCATCCTGGGGAGACCCACTGAGGGCTGGGGCTATAAGCCTGTCCTAGGGTACGTCTTCCTTGTTTGTTGGGCCTGAAGCCCACTCCACTGCCTGTTTCCCATCAGTGGGATGCCATCTTTGTGATATTTAGAACAATACGGATTATCCCAATGATTCTCTTTTTGACACCTGGGGCAGAGGCCCAATACCCTCCACTCCAAGGGAGGGATGGCCACACCTCCTTTTTCCTTATCCTAGGGTTGGGTACATTGTTTAAGAATATGCCCCATTTTACCACAACCAAAACACTCCTTTGAAGCAGCCTGGAGGCAGGGCTGAAGGGATATTTTTGCAGGTGAGGCCCCAAAGAAAGCGCGTGGAGCTGACATTAGCAACAACCACAAGTAACAGCGTAATTATTGTCTGGTTTGTATATATTAGCCGTTAAAGTAGCATAAGATTCATCTGCTTTCCATTATCCATGTCCAAGTAAACAACCTGAGCTCCCCTGTATTAACTTTTCCTTTGTGCTGACAGAAGAGGCCAATTAGGCCTCAATTCTCATCTGGTCTCCCACAATAAACTAAGGAATGGTCACGCGTGTGTATTAAGTGAATGGGCAAGGATGTTTTCCCAGCATTGTTGGAAATAAGGAAAAACTAAAAGCAAGTGTACACCAACAAAGGATTGATTAAACATGTACTACATAACCTCTAAAGGTTCTGATGTTCCCCTCTATTGGCACTGAAAGCTGTTCACAAAATATTATTGGGCAAAGAAAGCACATAAAAGAAAGTATGGGGATGTAGCTCAGTGATCGCATGTTTGCCTAGGTCCTGGGTTCAATCCCAGAAGTACAGAAAAAGGAATAGGGGGGAGGCATTAGACAAATCTCAGTTGAGAGACATTCTACAAAATACCTCGTGAGTATTCCTTGACATATCAAAGTTACCACAAACAAGGAAAGTCTGAGAAACTGTCAGGAGGAGCCTAAGGAGACATGACGTATCCTGCAGGGAATCCTGGAACAAAAAAGGAATGCTAGGTAAAGATCTAAGGAAATTTGAAAAAAATGTGGACTTCAGTAGGCTACAATGTATCACTACTGGTTCACTCATTATAAAAATGTGGCCTTCAAGTGTAAGATAATAAAAGGGAGCAAGTTGTGGTGGTGTGTACCTGTAATCGCAGCTACTCGGGAGGCTGAGGCAGAAAGATCATGAATTTGAAGCCAACCTAAGCCATGTAGCAAGATCTTGTCTCAAAATAAAATAAAGGGCTAAGGATATAGCCTAGCAGTAGAATGCTAACCTAGCATGCACAAGGCTTTACTTCAATCTCCAATATTTTGTTGAAAAATAAAAATAATTCTAAAGATAAAATAATAAGTTTTAAAGCTGAGTGAAAGAATATGGGCACACTCTGTATTATCTTCGCAGTGTTTCTATAAATATAAAACTGTCCTAAAAATAAAGTTTGTTGTGTATATCATGATCCCATTCTTGTAAAAATGTATATGTATGTGTATAAGCAATGTATGAAACATAATGCAATTCAAAGTTTCACTTTATATATAGTGATTACATATAGCATTTATACACCATTATGACATATTTTTTAATATATAGCTCATTCTCAAAATTTGTTCCTGTTTATGTGTCAACATTATTTCTGAGCATTATGCAGTACACCATGTTTTCAGAATAAAGTTCTGAAAATAATGTTCTCATAGGGGATTTATCATAGGGGTCTGATTTAGGAGCAGCAGTGACATAAAAGATTAAAAAACTAATTCCCACAAAGCACTTGACACACAGTGAGCTCTTGGGAAATTTCAGCACTTGCTACAACTATAATTACTATAGATAACATCATTGAGGGGTTGTTGTTTATTTTCTTTTTTCTTTTCTTTTGTGGTACTGAGAATTGAACGCAGGGCCCTTGCACTGAACTGTATTCCCAATGCTTTCACTTTTTTATTTTGAGACAAAGTCTTGCAAAATTGCCCAGGCTGGGCTTGAACTTGTTATCTTCCTGACTCATCATTGGTGTGTACAACACTTGCCTAATTAGAGTAATAGAACTTTTTTTTTTAGTGCTAGGGATCGAACCTAGGGACTTGTGCATTCAACATGGACCCTCCACCACTGAGCTCCCCAACTCCAGCCTCCGGCTCCTTTGTTTTCTGGCACCAGTAGTTGAACTCAGGACTTCATGCTTGCCAGTCAGGCAGTTGTGCCATTGAGCTATATCCCCAGCCCTAGCCTCCAGGCCGTCTGACTAGCCCTTCTAGCTGCTGCTTCCCTGATGATCGCTTACCATTTCTTGTACTGCCATAATGACCTCCTAATTAGTCTTGCTGCCAATAAATTCTGCCTCCACCAATTCATCCTCTACCTGTACTAGCTCAAACCCTATTCTCCAGCTTTAAAGGCTGTTTCTCATTTCAGGAACAAGTATACACATCTCCCTGCAAAGCCTGTTTCAAAAATAGCCTCCTGCTCCAGTTTCAATGTGTCTCCATATATTGGAAACTAACTTAATCCCCAGTGCAACAGTGCTGGAGAAGTGAGACCTGCCAAGGTATTAGGTCACAAGGGCTCTGCCCTTCATCAATGAGTTGATGCCAATTATGGAAGTGAGTTCCAAATGAAACAATGCACTGTGCCTCCTCTGCACACCTGTGCTGCACATGCATGTGCACATGCTTTCTCGATCTTGCCTTCTGCCCTGGGATGACACAGCAAAATGACCCTCACTAGATGTGGAACCCTCAGTCTTTGACTTCCCAGCATCTTGAACTACAAGAAATCTCTGTTCTACATAAATTAACTAGTCTGTAATGTCCTGTTATAACAACATAAAATGGACTAAAACATCTCCTCTCCCTTTTCCTGAGGGAGGAAATATTCATCTTCAAGGCTCAATTCTAAAATGGAATTTAAATATAGGAAGGCTTCCTTTTTTTTTTTCTTTTGGTACTGAGGATTGAGCCCAGGATCTTCGCACAGAGCAACATCCCCAACCCTTTTTATTTTTTATTTTGAAACAAGGTCTTGCTAAGTCACTAAATTGCCCAGGTTAGGCTGGACCCTGCATCCTCTTACCTTAGCCCTCTGGAGAGTTGAGATTACAAGGATGCTTTGCCATGCCCGTTGTAGGCTTCTGCATATTATTTATAGCAATTTTCATGGTCCAAAGAGTTATTTCCAGTCTCCTTAAAACTAGGGTAGGAATTTTCAGATAGTTCAGATCCTGTGAACACAGCTCTACTATGAACAGTATAGGCATACAACAAATATGTGTTGAACCAAATTGAATGGAGTTAAAGAATAATCTCAACCATAAAATATGAAATTGAAGACATGCTATTGTTTCAATATTTTAAAACAAGGGCTGGGGATATAGCTCAATGGAATAAGCACTTGCCTGACAAGCACAAAGTCAATCCCCAGTACCGCAAAAAAAAAAAAAAAAAAAAAAAAAATTAAAACATTAGTTGGATTTATCCCCATGGTGCTGATTTTAGGCACTTGCTGAATGCAAGAGTTCTGAGGTTAAGAAGGCTTCCACCTAGACTTCAGAAGGCCTGGGAGGCCAGGCAGTGTGAAGTGTGAAGCCAAAGGTGCAGTCAAGGTCTGCTGTCTGATAGAACAGCAGCCAGGCTTCCCTCTCAGCTGTAGGGATCAAGTGCCTGGATTGGTGGGCTCTCTGAATCCAATTCTGAGAAGCGAATTCTCTAGCTGCTACCATTCTAGAACCCGGTGCAGGCTCTGCTGCCATTCTAGAACATAGTGTGGCTTCTGCCATTCTGTAACATGGTGGTCTGTGACTTTTTCCTCAAAGCAAAGTCTTTCACTTTTGAAGTTTTGAGGTTGCAAAGGGTGGAGACTTGCTGCTTCTTGTGATGCCCTCAGGCTGTCGTTTATATTCTCCTGTTCCTTCTCAGCAATCAAGATCTTCTCAGTTCTATCTTTGTAGTCTCCAGCTTTACTGGAGCTTTCTTTCTGGTCAAACTCACAATGTTTTAAATCATCCTGCTGGGCTCTTTGCTCTTGATTCGCAACATAAATCTTGGCTAAAAGCCCCCAAACAACGGCCATGCTACAGGCCCCACATTAGACTGCCTTGAAATTTCTTCTGCCAGATTAATTAATCCTCTATCCTTAATCTCAGTCTCAGGCAAAATCTCTGGACATGAGCAAAAAGCAGACAAACTTTTTGCCAAGCATAACATACATTGTCTGGAGTTCAACAGCCTGTGGAGTCCCTCCCAGCAGAAACCTCCCAAGCCTGGTCTTTGCCAGCAGGATTTCTATCAGCCTTCTGTTCTTCTGAGCTCTGACTAGAATCTCCATACATAACAGCCTAAGGTGTGCCAGCTCTACTCTTTCAGGTGACATCTCTGAACCTTTCCAAATTCTTCCCATAAGCTATTCCCAAAGGCTCTTGAACCACATGATAAAGTGAAGTTATAACAAACACCCCACTCCTCCAGAATCAAATTCTGTCTTAATTACTTTTCTCTTGTTGCTGAGACAAAATGCTTGATGCCCAGAATTAAGGAAGGAAAGGTTATTTAGCTCACAGTCTATGGAGATTTCAGTCCATATTCAGCTGGCTTCAAGGCACACAGCACAGGAGCAGCAGTTCATAGTGGCAGAAAACAGCAAAAGCAACAAGAACAAAAGGGAGAGGAGCAACAGAGAACAAACCTTTTTCCCTCCCTTATAGTGTATGCAGGCTTCCCACCCTAGGGTGTGTGTTGCACTTATACCCATAATTCCGGCATTGGACCATGAGTCAATCAAAAACTCTAGAAGCCCGCCCCATGACTGCATGAGGCTTTGGGGGTACATCTAGACACAAAGCATAACACCTCCTGCCTCAGCTTTCCTCAGCACTTGAATTACAGGCATGCACCACCATCAAGGGCTAACACATTCTTGTTACAGAAATGCTGTAAAATGCAATAAGGGTAAAGTTATTTACTGTAGAATAACTGAAATAAATTCACTTAACTTTTGCTATTTTTATTATGTATGTATTCATGTGAAATAAAATATGGTATACTATCACGAAAATATTTACTTGACTCTTTTGATATTTTTTCCCAGCATTGAGGATTAAACTCATGACCTTCCCATGGAGCTACATCCCCAGTCCTATTTTTTTTTATGTTCGGTTAGGGTCTCCCTAAGTCACTAAGTTGGCCAGGCTGGCCTGCTTCAGCCTCCCAGAGTGCTAAAATTATAGGTGTGTGCCATTACTCCTGGCCTCTTTTGATTCTCAATTAATATTGCTATATCCAAAACTATGATAAACATACTTAAAGAAGCCTGATAAGATAAAGGTGCCCAAAGGACAGTGAGCACCCCTTAACTAAAATAGAACTGTGCTGGCAGCCCATCTTCAAAGGTCCTTGTTGCTCAGATTTGTAATCCGCAAACATACCTAGCAATTACTACCTAGCATGAACCTGAGGAGGGGTTGTACAGAGTCACAGGCCTACTCTATGTCCTTCCAAACTTCTTTTTCCCTGTGGATTTTAAAAGCAAAACTAGAGTCAAACTTTTATACTTTCATGCACTTGTGCCCCCACCCCCCGCCACACATGTTGAAGGTAGAGTGTGACAGTGTTTGCAGGAAGGACCTTTGAGAAGGTAATTGAGTTAAAATGAGATTCTCAGGGTGGACCCAGATCCAGTGAGTAGGGTGCACATAAAGCAGGATTAGGCCATACAAAGAAAGGCCAGAGGACACAGCTGTCTGTAAGCCAAGGAAAGAGTCCCAGGAGAAACCAAACTTGGTGCTGACACCTTGACCTTGGACTGTCAGCCTCCAGAACTGTAAAAACGTAAATTTCTGGTCTTTGGGTCACTCATTCTGGGGTATTTTGATATAGCAGCCTTACCAGACTAATATACACATTACTGCTAGTAATAAAACACAATTTTGTATCCTACACTTTTATTTAACTTGCGTATTACAATTTTGCATATTATCAAATACTCTTCAAAGATATGCTAATGAGTAGAAACCACTCTACTGTAAAGATAGATCAGAATTTAGTGAATTGTTTCCCCATCATTGTGAGGCAGGGAACTGGGGTGTGGTAAAGCAGCTGGGCAAGTGGGTGCCAATAAAGCTGCTGTCAATAAAGGAGAACCAGGAAATGCTCATAAAACCAGTGCCCATAGCCCTGCAGCTGGGACCAATCAGAGAATGCTATCTCCGGATTCTCACAAGGATCCAAGCAGGTTTTTGATGGGCTGGTCTAGACTTGACGCAAGCCCTAGGAGTGGGGTTTACAAAAGGCAGCAGCCACTGACCTGTGGGCCACTGTGCTCTCTTTCACAGTGGGCCCCTCTTACCCTGTTGCATGTACTTCTTTCCCTGCTTTTCATTGGCCCCGACTCACTCTGCAGAGCATGTTTCTTTTCCTAACTTTAATGAATGTAAAAGCTGGCTGCCATTTGTACTTGCTTTGACCAATTCTTTGCTCAGGTGAGAAAGAATATAGAAAACACCACTAGCAGGAGATTCCATAACCCCAGAGTCCAGGAACAATTGTATATACAAGCTACCCTGCATTTTTCATTGTTATGAATAATACTGCTATACACAGTATAAATAATTACACACAAAGAAGGAAATGTGGAAATAAAGCTTTTTGTGAATTAGGGGAGGAGGGGCTGAAGGGCAGGTTGGGGAATGGGAAAAAGGATCAAGAGATGTCATGTACAGGTACAAGTTCTCTGTGATGAGTGTGAGCATTACGTACACCTAAAATGTACCAATATATGTAATTAATAAAAAAAACTTTGTCTCTCCAACAATCTTGTAGGATGGAGTTTTAGATATAGAGTTACCAGTGAAAAACATATGAACATTTTAAGGACCTAATATATACTAAAATTTAAAGCAACTTTGTCGATTCACAGTCTTCGCAGCATTGTGTGCAAATACCCATATTCATGTATCCCCAAAAAGGTCAAATGATTTGTTTTTAAAAATCTTTGCCAATTTAGGATTACAAATGAAACTTCACCATAAGTCTATTTTTGAACATTTGGTTATCAATGAAGAAGACCATATTTATTGACTGATCATTTTGCATTTTCTTTTTTACAGATTATTTTCCTGATAGTCATTCTCTACATTTTCCAATAGAAAATTATATTTTTAAAAAACTAGTATTTATGAATATTATCTACTTATTTATTTGATTAATTTCAGACATGCCGTTTTACATTATTTTGCTACCCTATGCTGTTGTCTGTTTGGGGTAATGAATTTTTCCTCCATAAAAGCTTCCATTTACTGCTAACAAAGAAAAAAGCAATTAAGGTTTTGTTATTTCTATTTATGGTGTTTTGGGGGGTGTTTTTGTTCTTATTTTTTGAGACAGGGTCTCACTGTGTACTCCAGGCCAACTTCCAACTAAGTAGCCCAAACTCGAGTTGAACTCACGATCTTCCTACCTCATCTTCCCAATGCTGAGATACATATGTGTACCTTCATGCTTCTGAAAAACAGGGTAGAGATGACCTTAGGCCCCTGGAAACCCTGTGGGCTACAGTCTGGGCATCAGCACTCTGGTGGGTGTGACGTGGACGGAGAGTCTGGTCTTCAGATCTTTGTGTTCCAGAACTCAGTTATTTCCTATCACCACGGTCATTTGGCCTCTAGGGAATGAGTCAGTCAAAGCATCTTCACACAGTAACACTAATTGAGACTTTCATTATGGTTTTTTAGTGTAATTTCACTATTGTCAGGCCATGTTGAATCCTTTGATGGGCTGTTGTTGTGTGTAGTGCCTTATTTATGGGGAGGGATGGGGGGATGGACTTTGTGACCAAAAAGTATTACTCTTAAAAGGCTCTTAGAGAAACCTAAACACGTTAAAATTGAGTAATCTTCAGAGAAAATGTCTCCAAGTTATGCAACCCCAATGCTTTCCATTCCTTCCCACAGTTCCATCTCTAGAAGACACAGCTACCACAGCAAAGGCACTTGGAACCAGAAAGCAAGCTTCCGCCCATGCACCTCTGTGTGAACGTGGCCCAGGCACCTGCTTTCAAGAGCTTTTCCACTGATTATCCTGGGGAAGCCTCAAACAATCCTTCAGCCTCTAGCTCCAATGCAGTGCCCCTCACTCCGTCATACCTGGAGGGGTGGCATCACCTCAGGCACACTGAGGTGCATCTCATGTGTGTTTTAGTGTCAGTAATCAGGTTTAGAGAAGCTCCTTCTAGAGTCAGCACCATTTTTTATAAATACTGTAGTCTGGAACAACTATGGGTTAGAGACTTAATCAGCTTCATTCATAAAGTGACACTGTCCAAGTTTTACAAGTATGTCCTATTGTCGGCCTCTGGCTTCCCATGCTTTGTCCATATATATCAAGTGTTCCTGAAGTATAGCTACTTAGCAAAGATCTGTCGAGTGCATTGGCCCATCTTTAGCACAGGTCCTCCCTGCTGATGTTTGTTGAATATTTGATTATTTACATCTGAGGACAATAATCTCTTTTCACATTTTACTGAAATTTAAGAGGTCTTTGTGGTTTTTTAAAACTTTTAAATCTTTTTTAATTTTAATTTTTTAAAGACAGCTTTGAAAGAAAGAGATTTCAATTCAAATCCTGGCACAACTCTCCCAAGCTGCTGGCCCCAGGACTACAGAGGAGTTTCAGTGGAACACAGGAAAATCGAGGGGATGCTGCAAGTGCTCTAGGACCTGTGCCTTCCTGTGAGGTGCTGAAGTCATTGCTATAACTGGAAGTGTCCTTAATTATAAATTGTTCTTAAAATTTTGTATTCACTGAATCATAGAATATTATCTCTAAAGAAAGGATGTTATGAGCCTGACATTATCAAGAGCCATTCTATATAACTTTTGGGGAAAAATCATTTCATAATTAAATTGTGGTTAAGGTTGGTCTGAGGCCTAGTACCTCGCTGTGTGAGCTGGCTATGGTATGAGGAAATATACCTCCGTGTGCCTCCAGTCACAGTTGAGGCTTCAGTGGTCTCATGATGCTGTGACCTCTGGGGCAAGATTACATCAGCTGAAAACATCCTGGTTCCTTCAGAACCAAGTAGGAATTTTAAAAAAAAAACAAAAAAAAACCACTTTTCCCTGGGGAAAGGGCAAACTCTTTATTAACCTGCTAGCTCTTCCCACCTGCTACTGTAAGAACACTTTGCACATCCCACTGTCCTCACCAACATAAGACCCTCATCAGCATAAGATCCCCACCATCCTCCAACTCACCTGAAATGATGCTCACCACATAAGACCTTCATCAGCTTAAGATCACTGCCACCTCTGCATCACCCATGCTCCGTTACTGTGCACACCCAATAAACAGGGGCTGGCTCGGAGTGTCTGTCTCTGCGCATCCTGAGGCACTGACCCCCAGCCTCCCCTCCCCGTGTACTCTGAAAGTGTGTCTCTTTGCCTTTCTTTCTTTACCCCCCATGATGCCTCTCTCCAGGCAGATCAGGGGACTGACCAGCCCCCCAAATGGCATGCTGCTACACACCTGTAACCCCAACACTCATGACACCGAGACAGGAGTATTGCAAGTTATTGCCCAGCAATTTAAGAAGATCCTGTCTCAGGCTGGGGATATAACTTGGCAGCGCAGCGCCTGCCTGGCAAGTGCGAGATCTTGAGTTTGATTCCTGTTTCCAAAAACAAACAAGCAAAAAAAGAAAATCCTGTCTCAAAAAAATATAGATAGATAGATAGATAGATAGATATAAACAAAAGGGCTGGGGATGTAGTTTAGTGCTCCACCAATTCAATCCCCAGTACTAAGAAAAAGAAGAGGAAGAGATCTTAATATTTTTCCCAGCCACCTGCTTATGTATGTATCTCTTCTAAAGCACCCCAGTGAAACTAAATTGCTATAATGCGCAAGAAATTGCACCCATATTTGTAACAGCCCACGGTGCCTTGGAGTCAGTGCAGTTTAAGAATACAGGCACAATTACCTCTCTTCTACTCACCTTCCCAGGGGCTCTGCATTTCACAGATTCAGTGCAAACAAAGGCTGCCCACTTGGATGGAGGGTATGGCATGGCATCATGAAAATGTGTTCGCCCAAATCACAATGGAGGTGAAGCCAGGCACGATGGTCCATGCCTATAATCCCAGCACTCAGGAGGCTGAGGCAGGAAGATCATTCCAAGTTTGAGACCAGCCTGGGCTACAAAGTGAGCTCAAGGCCAGCCTGAACTGCATAGCGAGACCCTGTCTCAAAAAAAACAAAACACACAAACAGAAAAACACAATGGAGATGAATATTAGAGGGTAGGTTCATGAAGATATAGGAAAATCTACCTAAACACTAGGTAGAACCTCTGGCATCATGGAGTCCTGTTTTTTTAAACATGTTTTACCATGAACCATAGTTAGAAACACAACTGAGATGAGGAAAGCTGCTCAACTCACAACAACCAGGAACCAGAGAGGGTTGCAAAGACCCAGGGAGGAAAGCCTCAGGGATCAGACGTGCTCTAAAAGGTCATTTCCCATAACCCACTTACACAGGTTCAGGGTGTGTTTTGCTAATCTTCTCAATCCGATCAAATGGACAATCAAGATTAATGATCACAAGGCCTCCATTGTCAACTCAACACTCAAACCTATCTCCTTAACCCATATTCAGTCTCCCGATAAAGACAATTATAGGCTCATAGTTCTGCGTAATGTGATGCAACTAACCTGCACTCAAACAAAAATGCACTAACTCCTTCCCTAAAGTCTCAATAGTTCCAACATTGTACAAAAGTCTAAGTCCAAAGGATTCTGTGAGACTCAAGGCAAACTCTTAGCTGTGAGCCCTTGAAGGATTCAAAAAGCAATTTACATGTTCCCGAGATAGAAGGGCGTAGAGTGAACATTCCCATTACCCAAAAGAGGAAAAGAGGAATAGAAGGGATTGGATCAAGTAATACTGAAACCCAGCAGGACAAACATGAAGTCCTGTAGCCCCATGTCTGGCGCCCAGGCACACAGTGGTGAGGTGTGGGTTCCAGAGGGCTTGGGAGTCCCACATCTATGGCCTTGCTTGTTGCAGTCCACACACCTCTCTTGGGCTGCTCTTTTCACTATTTACAGCTTTTCTTGGCAGATGTTCTGTGCTCCTGGCATTCCCAACTCCCTGAGGTCTCCATGGTAGCTTTGGCTTCCCTCCCACAACTTTACACATTGTCCCCTCAAGGCTCCCTGGCAAGGACTGCACCCCTGTCACATATCGCCCAAAGTGTGCTTTACTAAACCTAGGTACCTCTCAAGCCGATCAAGTTAATAACCAAGTTAAATATCCACAAAGGTCCCTGGGAGCTCTTCTCCCAAAGGCCTAACATACTTGTGACCCCAGAAGAGTGCACCCTATAGAAGACTATAGAAGCATTTTTTCTTCTTTAGTTTTATATTTGTGAAATATTTTCTTCCATAAACCCAGGAGTACGGTTATTATCACAGGGAAGATAACTGATTGAGTGGTAGGGCAACGGAGATGAGGGAGGAGAAAAAATGAACTGATCAAAAGGGCCATCATCTGTGTAACCTGAGTAACAAAGATGAAGGTAACATTATGTAGGACAGCATCCAGAGCTAATTCCCTTCTATCTTCTCTATAATTCTGTATTTC
>PVLD010015652.1:0-47820 GCA_004027595.1 Dinomys branickii | reverse complement strand
TTATATCACTTAATGCTAAGCAATAATCGATGACGGGTTATTTGATCAATCTTGTATGTCTGTATGTGTTGTCCTGAACACACACTTCGAAGATATCAATATGTAAAGCAGCAACTATTGGTGTTTTTTTTGTTATTGTTGTTGTTGCTGTTGTTGATGTTTGCCTGTTTTGTTTTTTGTCTTTGGATTTTTGGTTTTTTGTGTTTTTTCTATTGTTGAGAGAATTGATTGTCTGACTAAATTTGCATGTCTGTATATGGGTTTATGTATTTACACTTCGAAGATATCAATGGATAAAGCAATGACCACTTTTGAGATCATATTACGTTGTCTATAGATTAGTTGTGATTGTACTATTTTTTATGCTAATTGGTGTCTGCTTGTCAATATGTTTTTGTACTTTTATTTTTTTAAAATTAAAAAAAATGTGAAAATGTTCAATATCACTGGTCATTCAAGAGACACAAATTAAAACAACGCTGAGATTCCATGTCACTCCAGAAAAAGGTGGCTCTTTTTAAGAAATCAATCAATAACAAATCCTGGAGGGCTTGTGGGAAAAAAGGAACCAATCTCCATTGGTAGTAGAAGTATATACTCGTGAAACTACTGTGGAAATCAGCGTGGAGTTTCCTCAAAAACTGATACTAGAAGTTCCATTTGATGCCATTATTTCCCTTCTTCACATCTTCCCAAGAGAATTAAAAGAATCTTACTACAGCAATATCTGCACACCCATGTTTATAGTGACACAGTTTGTAATAGCGAAATTTTGGAAACAGCCAAAATGCCCATCACCCAATGAATCCATAAGGAAGATGCAGGGTATTTTTATAAAATGGAGTACTACTCTGCCATAAAGGATAAGCTCGAGACATTTCTATATAAATGGATGAAGGTTGAGACCACACCCTTAAGTGAAATAAATGGAACACACATGTGTAAATACCACATTGTTTCTCTGGCATGAGAAATGAAAAATATAAGTAAAGTAACTTATTTTGTACTGGGTATTGTGAAATAGGAAGAAAAGTTCAAATGATGAAGGGAACAGAAGAAGGGGGAGGGGAAAAGGAAAGAAGTGAAAACTAAAAAAAGAAAGAGAAAAGAAGGAAAAATGGAAACAAAGCTTTTGTCTCCCATCCAAATACTAACCAGGCCCGACCCTACTTAGCTTCCAAGATCAGACATGATTGGGCCCGTTCAGGGTGGTATGGCCATAGAAGAAACAAAGCCTTTGTAAATAAGTAGGGTTGAAGGTAGATTAGGGTAAGGGGTAAAATGGGGTAAACATATATTATGTACAGGTACAAATGTCCTACAGTGAATGTGATCGTCATGTATACCTAAAATGTGCAAATAAATGTAATTAATTTTAAAAATTTATAAACTAAAAGAAAAACCTTATTTGTCCTTATAGAAAATAAAGAAAACTTCATTCAGAAAACATAAACACTCATAGGTCTACTCTCCTTCATCTGAAATGCTTAAAACCAGAAATATTCTGATTTCATAATTTTTAATATTTTGAAATATTCACATGGAATTTGCTGGCTTAATATTCCCAATCTGGTGGGTTATGTACTGTTCTCATTGTTGAGCCAAAATATCCAAACCCACAAGTTTATGAAGGAAAGGTTTATTTAGCTCATTTTGTAGAGGTTTCAGTCCATAATTGTCTGGCTCCAAAGCAGAGTAGCACATGGCAGAGGTGGTGGTAAAAAACAGCAGAAGGGATGAGATACATAGATAGGTAGGTAGGTAGGTAGATAGATAGATACATAGATAGATACCTCTTTCTTATATTGTATTCAGTCCAGTGGGATTAGGATGGTGCCAATCCAATCAGTGAACTGACCCAGCAACCACCCACCTTTAATCACAGTACCCTTAATCCCAGCATTGCACTATGAACCAGTCACATACTCTAGATTCAGCCACCTCTGGTTGCACGAAGCTTTGCGGGACATCTAGGCACAACCGTAACATCTCTCCCTGGCACTCCAGAGACTCGTGCTCATCCCTTTATGCAAAAGGCATTTAGTGCATCTCCATGAGTTGCCAAAGTCTTAACATTTTTAATATCCCTGAAAAATACAAGTCCCAAATCTCCTCTGAGATGTAAGGCAAACTCTTACCTGGGAGCCCCTGTACAAATGAAACGAAAGTTAAACACTTCCAACATTCAATGGCACAAGGTAGACATTTTCATTCCAAAAGTTACATATAGGGGGATACAAAGGAATGAGGCCAAAACAAGTACAAAATCCAACAGGGTAAATATTAAGTTCTGTAATTCCATGTGCAGCATCCAAGGCAATCTGTGGTAAACTGTGAATTCCAAAAGGTTTCTGTGGTCCCATTCCTACAGCACTTCTGGTGGTTGTGGCCCCCATGGCTTCTCTCTTGGGCCACCCTGATCTCTCATTGCAGTTTTCCTCAGACAATCCATGTCCCTGGCTTCTCCAAACTTCTGGGGTCTCTGCTATACAACTGGCTTCACACTTACAACTTTATATAATGCCCTTTTAGGGGCACACTGCCTGAACTCCTAGGCCTTTTGAAGTCTGGATAAAAGGCTTCCTGACCCCACTGTTCTTCCATTCTGCATGTACCTAAAACCAGCACCATGTGGATGATGCCAAGGTCTGCTGCCAGCTGGAGCAGTAGGCAGGCTTCCCTCTCTCTTGGCTGTAGGGTTTGAGTACCTGGATTGCCGGCACTCTAAATCCAATTCTGAGGAACAAATTCTCTCTGCTGCTAACACTTTGGAACATGGTACACTGGGGTTTTCTTCTCAAAGCAAAGTCTCTCACTTCTGCAATTTTGAGGCTGCAAACTGTGAAGACTTCCTTCTTCTGATGCCCTCAGGCCATCATTTCTATGCTTCTGTCCCTTCTCAGCAATCAATATCTCTTCTGCTTTATCTTTGTAGTCCACAGCTTTACTGGGGCATCTTTCTTGCCAAACTTACAATATTTTAAATCATTTTGCTGGGCTCTTTGCCTTGATTCTCAACGTAAGTCTGGCTAAAAGCCCCCAAGTGTAGCCATGCCACCACTTCCACGTTGGACTGCCTTGAAATTTCTTCTTCCAGATTCATCAGTGTGCCACTCTTAATCTTAGTCTCAGGCAAACATTTCCTTTGCAACGGGAAATGAGCAAAGTGAAGACAAACTTTCTGCCAAACCATAATACACATTGTCTGGAGTCCAACAGCCAATGCTGTCCTTCCCAGTAGAAATCTTCTGAACCTGGTCTTTATTGGCTTTCTGATCTCTGAGCTCCGACCAGAATCTCCCATACAGTATGACCTAAAGTGTTCCAGCTCTACTTTCTCAGCTAGCATCTCTAAACCTTTCCAAATTCTCTCCACATGCCTTTCCCAAAGGCTTCTCTACCACATGCTCAGGTATAATCACAGCAACAACCCACTCCTGGCACCAAATTCTGTGTTAATTATTTTCTCTTTGCTGAGCCAAAATACCCAACATCTACAAGTTAAAGGAGGAAAGGTTTATTCAGCTCACAGTTTGTAGAGGTTTCAGTTCATAATTGCCTGGCTCCAAGGCAGAGTGGCACATGGCAGAGGGGCAACAGTTCATGGGAGTGGAAAACAGAAAAAGCAACAATGAGAGAAAAAAACAAAGAAAGAAAGAAAGAAAAAGAAAGAACGAAAGAATGAAAGAAAGAATGAAAGAAAGAAAGAGAAAGCCTCTTTCCCTCCCTTGTACTAAACCCACTGAGATTAGGGTGGTACCAATCCAGTGGACTGATCCAGCAATCACCCACTGTTAATTCCGGCACCCTTAATCCCAGCATTGCACTGCAAATCAATCACACTAGATTCAGCCACCTCTGGAAAAACTGTATGACCACATGAGGCTTTGGGGGCCGTCTGGACACAAACCGTAACATCTGGAAATCTGAAATGTTCTGTCACACTCAGAAAGTTTCGGATTTCAGAACATGTTGGATTCGGGGATTGGGAACGCTCACCCTGTATAACCGTGTAAGCACCAATACACTCGCTGAGGAGACCTGTTTTGTCAGCCCGAAGTGTTTCTCCGCGCTCCTTTGTCCCCACGCCTGCTCCACCCCCAGCCAAACCGTGGGGCTGTTTTTGTTGTCCATAGTTTTGTCTTTTCCAGAGTTTTATGTAAATGGAAAATATAGGACCTAGCAGAAAACTCATCATTTTTAAAAGCTGACAGATATTTGGCATTTAATAAATTCCTAACTGCATTTGGATATGAATCAAGTTAGAATTTTTAACTTGAATCAAGTTAGAATTTCTTATCCTGAACCAGATGATATATTTCCCGTTGGCTTATAGAAGAGGTATACTATTTTTGAACTGCCTCACAACGTAGTTCCTTCTTGGGTAAGTGGGTCTTTCTCACATACTGTCTTTTGTCTGTCAGTAATCCTCAACCTAGAGACTGGAGCTGGCAAGGAGGGGGATGCGACATAGTGAGATTTCAGGTATTCGGAAAGGAGAAAGAAAGGTTCCTCTCCCATCTGACTGGACCATGGAAGAGAAAAACCTTATGTGAGGCCAGAAGTGAATTCTATGATTCCCCAAGTCTGCATTTGGGGGAAACCCGGGGAATGTGGAGAGGAATGCCCAAGGCAGAGACATGTAGTTTGTTTCTTCTTTGCAGTTTTTGCTTGAACTCTGGGAGGAAAGCATACCAGTCCCGCAAGAGGGTCATTTCTGAGGACTCTGGGGTCACAGTGACATCTCAGTTCAGACGCTCCCTCTTAAGGCAAGAGAGACAAAGTAACTAAGGGGCAGAGTGGCACTGTGACCACGTGGAGAATGGTTTCATACTACCCAGAAACCTGCAGACCGGAGCACCGGGCCTTGCCTCTGACCCTGGAAAGAGGCCAGATGTTGCAGCACTGTGTAGCCAGCTTAGCTGCAAGGATCAGTGGGGAGGGCAGTCCCAGATTAACTGGGCAATGGGGGAATGCAGAGGGGGAGGGGGAACTGACAAGAGCCTTCAGGGCTCTTCCTGAATCCCAGAACCTTTACTCTGGGTTCATGATGATTTGGGTAGGTAACAAGTCCCTCCCTCTCCACCAGTGCCATTTTGTGGAAGGAGAGGAGAGAGTCAGGGAAGAATGACTGAGCGCTTTATTCCTCTATTTATTATTTACTTATTTATTTATCTGGAGACAGAGTCTCACTCTGTAGCCCAGGCTGGCCTTGAACTTGCAGTGATCCTCTTCCCTCAGCCTCCTGAGGGCTGGGATTAAAGGTGCGTGGCTCTGTGGCTGGCTCTGGCACTGTTGAGCTCAGTGCAGCAGGCTAGGCTAAGTGAGTGCCTGAGGGCTCCTGAGGAAGTCAGACCAAAGGAAGATACAGGGCAGGAGCCCTGTTCCCCTAGCCCACCTGTGTGCAGTGTGTGAGGCTCCCCTCATGACTTTGTGGGGCTTTATCTCAATTTCTGATCCTCTTGATAGTGGCCCCTAAAACTGCAGCTTAAAAAATCTTGGTCTCACAGCTTTTGCTGGTGCTAAGTTGTGTAATAAACAGGGCAGCGCTTGTATCCCTCTCCAAGCGATGACCTGGAAATCTTTGTAATGCAGACAGGTCCTCCACAGGCCGTCTCTAACTTCAGGGTTGCATTGTCCTGCTTTTTGGAATGGGCGCCTCCCTTCCTTTTTGGAAACATGTAAAGGCACATTATGTTATCGGATGCATTTTTACCTATCCATGAACCTTTTATGTTACTGGAAGAATAAAAAATTATTATAAATAGCAGGAAGAATAAAGCCCTTTATCTGAGAGCAAATAAACTTTAAGTGTTAGGGCAGGTCACAATAACACAGTGATCAAGTACTTAGGCGTTTTTATTTAAACTAGCTTTAGCCTGGAGAAACTTCAGAAGCAATTGCGTTTCCCATGTGTAACTGGGCAGGAAAAATACGAGACCAGGGAAGATTGGAAAGCAATCCACTTTGTAGGCATCTATTGAGACTGAATGTTGGAACATGAATGCCCTCTGAACTACATCATTATTTTTCTATACCCTTTTATCACTCTGAAGCAAGGAGATCAACCCAAGGAAAAGGTGATAGAGTTGGCATTTTAAAATGCATGGAGAAATTTTAAATCATGAGAGCTATTTATACAGTTGGTATTTACATTTGGACTAATGCCCACTAATCCATTCCAATTTATTAATGCTGTTGCCGTGCTCAAAGTAACTAGATTAATGTAACCTGAGACTATTCTGCAGCTAAATACATACGAGATGAACTCACAGTGAGGGCCACTTGGATCAAAATTAAAATGCAGACAATCAAAATAAAGATCACCTAAGCCAGACCATGCTTTTGACAAATTATAAAGCAAATCCAAATTGGTATCATCAAGGACATATCTCTTTTTTTTTTTTTTTTTTGGTCTTTTTGAGCCAGGGTTTCCCTATGCAGTTCAGGCTGGCCTTGAGCTCACTTTGTATCTCAGGCTGGTCTCAAACTCACAACAATCCTCCTGCCTCAGCCTCCTGAGTGCTAGAATTACAGGCCTGTGCCACCACGCCCAGCTAAGGATATATCTTTGATATTCATTTACAAAAACAAATTCTCATGAATGAAGTCTAATAGTGCCCAGCGACATAAAAGGTCCATTGACCTGGTAAAGTTATAATTCCTGAAACTCTGAGTTTTTCCCTCAACCATACCTCTAGATTCTATAGTGGGAGAAACATCATAAATAAAGGCTTAAGGACTGTCTTTGTCTTAGCAACTCAGTTCCCTTCCCCTAGTCTTAAACTCCCCTTCCTTTGGAGAGGCCTTCAGTATCTTTCATTCATCTGTGTCATTGTGTCATTTATTACTGTGTAATAAATTCAGCCCAAGATTTAGGGACTTAAAGCTACATACACTGATTGTATCTCAGTTTGTGAGAGCCAGACATCTTGGCATGGGTTGTTGAGAGTTCTTTGCCTTGGGGTCTGTTCTGTGGCTGGGATCTGTGCTGGGATCTCATCTGAGGCCAACTGGGGAAGAGTCCACACTCCCAGCTCATATGATGGATGGCAGAATTCAGCTCCTTGTGGATTGTTGGATCCAGCTTCGGAGGACACCCTCAGCTCCTGGCCATATGAGCTTTTCCAACAGGGCAGCTTGCTTCATTGAAGCACTCAGGCCAGGAATATCCCAGCAGGATAGAAGCTACCATCTTTAGCAATGTAGTACTTGAAGTGGCAAATCCTCAGGGCTGTCCTACTGTATTAGTGAGAAGTGACTTGCTCCAGGTAAGGAGACTGCACAGACTAAGAAGCAAGAGGGAGTTTGTATGTGAATAAAAGGTCTGGTGCTGCCTGCCCTTGAGGACGTGCTCCTGCATCCAAGACCATTCCAATCACTCTGTCTACTTCAGACCACAAGGTCTAGATGGGTTCTGGAAGCCTTTTCTCTCTACACTCAGGCAATTGTCCTAGGCTTTAAATTGAATATCTCCATTGCTCTCCCTGCTTCTTCAGTAACCATGATGTCATAAAGCTTGCACAGGAGTTTTAATTTCTCATGATTTCTATATTAGAAAAGGAGATGAGCAACCTTGTACAATTCTATACCTGAAAGTGTCTTTCTCCTGTGAGAGGGAGGGCTGAGAGTGTTGCCTGCATCCCACCTTAGTGTGTTTCCTCCCTGCCGGACCCTGCACAGGAGAGGCAGTGGCAACCTTTGAATTCTCACCTGCTTTTAGAGTCTCCATGCTGAGGGTGCCCCTCAGGTTCAGTGTGTTCGGTTTTCTACTGACTTTTTGTTGAAGCAGCTTGAAAATCTAAACTTCTAAGAGGCATTTGGTGGCTAGCTATCCAGGTACTTGATTCATGATAAAAACCAAAAGCTCACACCAGTCCTAAAATAGTTCAGTAAGTATAAAGTCTTAAAACAGTAAAAGAAAGCCTGGCATAGTAGTGCACACCTATAATCCCAGCAATCAGGAGGCTGAGACAGGAGGACAGCTGTTGTGGTTTTAGGGAACATTTTTGCAAGGGAGAACAATGCAATACAGGACACATATTTCATAAGATTATTTATAATAGTCACCCAAAGAATGATAAACAGAAGAGTGCAGGAAATCTCACCACACACTATAGACCAAGGAATCCAGCTGAGGGTCTGAATCCCTCAATAATGCTCTACCTGAGTCCAGCTGAATACCTAGAGCCTATAACAATGCTTCCCACAAATACAACTGGAGGCCCAGAGCCCACCACGTCTCACACAGGCCTGTTTCATGGATCTTCACTGGAAAGGCCCAGAGGTCAGTGGTGGAATCTAGGAAGTCTGCCAGTGGGATGAAGGATCTGTGCCAGCAGGCTGAGGGATCTGCACTGGAGCCAGGAAGCAATGTGCAAAGTAAGAACCAGAGCTCCCCTGAAAGGTACCACAGCCAAACAGTGAGGTCCTGAGCTCCTCTGATGGTGAAGACTGCTGAGTTACCATCAGGAAAGCCAATGTAGCAAGCTTCTCCTAGAGACTGGCAGTGTACCTTCTTCCCTCCAGAGCCAGGAGGTGTTGCTCAAGGTAAGGACCAGAGCTCCCCCAAAGTGAACTGAAACTATTCTCAGTGCCAGTGAGATCCTGAGCTCCTTGGAGGATGAAAACAGCCAAGATCACCAGGAAAGCCAGCACAGCAAACTACTCCAAGAGAACCAGCTGCTCCTTACAGCTTCCGCCAGTGTCCAACAGCCTCTCTCAGCTCCCAGCAACCTTACTTCCTCTCCTCCAGTTCCTTTTATGCTGCTGGCAGCAGTCCTCAGGCAGGCCTCCCGCACCGGCACCAGGCTGGTTCAGTTCAGCTGGGGGTCATAAGTTGACCTCGAGTTGTCAATCCACCACAATGGTGTGAGTTTGAGGCCAGCCTGGGCTTTACAGCCAGTTTAAGACCAGCCTGGACAACACAGTGAGACCCTGTCCCAAAAGCCAAACAAGGCATTTTGCTGTCAAGTTGTTTATGTGTTTTGTCTTCCCTAGAACAGTTCAGTTGCCTTGAGCTAGTAATTCAGTCCTGACCTATATGAACCCACTAAAGTATTACACCGCACAAATTCCAACTACTTTTAATCGTCACAAGTGTACCCAAGTAAATATGTTTTTATATATTCAAGCCTGACAATGTGTTAACTCAGGTAACAAAAGATCTTAATTATTCGGTGTTCTTATACTTAATGAACAGACATATTTTGCTGATTTAGACTTAGGATGCTCGATAAGAAGGCTCAAGTGGAAAAGGCTGGTCTCTCCCCAATCCAACATCTGTAGCAACATGGTAACATTCATGAACTCATGTCTCCATAATGTGATGTATGTTGTGATCTAGAGGGAATGAGGTGAAATTCTGAACTGTGGTGGGGGTGGGGGCCCTTGCTTAAACCAGGTGTGGAGTGATTGTGGACCAAGATGACTACAGTCTGAGCAGTTATGCACCATAGAGCCATTCTTTTACCCAGGAGTGATTATAAATTAATTATAATTTATATTTAATTATAAATCATTTAAATATAATTTATATTTAATTATAAATTATTTATATCTACATATGAAAGTGGGTTCTGTGGTACTTGAAAGCAGTAAAGTTATATTTTCTTAAAAATATTTTTTTTAAATAAAAAATTTTAAAATCAGTCAAATAAGCAGTAAAGGGGACTTTGGTAAGCTGAAGCTACTGGGCCATGAAGGATCAAAACTGGCCATTCCGAGGCAGTGTACAGACCAAATGTTGGGTGGCACAGGCCTAGCACACTATTTCTTAATTGCTTTCTAACTCTGGTGATGCGTTGAGCATCTTTTGCTTAGCCTCGGTGCAGGTTTGCATAACAACGAGAGCAGAGCTCAGCTCTCCTCCGTGACAGGTTTGCTTCTGGCTTACAAACTTGAATCACCTCTTGATTTTCCAACACATTGTAGAATGATAGGGTAATATCTTGGGGGCACCTCACAGTGTTTGGTTAAAATGTTATGCTCTTTTCCTTTTCAGGCAATAATACCCTTTGTGGGTCCAGCAGAATGTGAGGTATTTGGGGATATTTTACCCATATTAGCATTTATCATCCCTTCCCACTTCCCAAAGACAGCACACTGTCATGTAAACCTGCTGGGCGTGGTGGTGCACACCTGCAATCCCAGCACTGAGGAGGCTGAGGCAGAAGGATGGTTGCCAGTTCAAGGCCAGCCTGAGCCACACAGTGAGAGCCTGGTTTGAAAAACAAAAACCAAACAAAAAACAAGGAGTGAGCCTCTACACAGATTGAGTAAATAATCCTGGGCACAAGTCTCCGTGGTAAGAGCGTGATGTGGCAAGTTCATGTATGGAAGAAAGGTCTTCCTCTTCCTGTTCTCCTCTTCCTCTTCCTGTTTGTCCTCCTCCTCCTCCTTCTACTGGGACTTTTTAAAATCCAGGGCTTTCACACTGAGCTACTTCCCCAGCCCTTTTTATTTTTTATTTTAAAACACACTCTTACTCAGTAGCTAATTTGCGTGAGCTAGCTCAAATTTACAATCCTCCTGCCCCAGCCTCCCAGAGTGCTGGGATTACAGGTGTGTACCACCGTGATTGGCTTTGGAAAAGGCTTTTCTGCAGTTCCTGCAGGCCAGCTGAGTGGGTAGCATGTGGTTCACAAAAGCCATGCAACTACCACAGACCCCAGGCAAAGTATGTGTGAAAGTCAACTTTTTTTTTTTTTTTTTTTTTGGTACTGGAAATTGAACTCATGACCTCACATTTGTCAGGCAGGCGCTGTAGCACTGAGCTAAATACCCATCCTGAAGTCAGCTTCTTTATGCTTAAGAAAAAGATCTCAGATTAAAGCTGTATGGAAGGTAATTGCCATGTACCTAGCCCCAACATGGGTTACATGGCTCAAGTTTTGCTTGAACCCCTACCTTTTGGTGGAATTTAACCATTTTCAATGTATTTCCCTTCTTTACCCAAGATGATTTTTTTCTTAAAAACAAAGAAGCTAAGGACTGTATCATGGTCTTTATTTTCTTTCACTGTTGCCATTCACCTAGATGACAGGTAGTTAGAACCTCGTCTTCTTCAGCCTAGATGAGAAGGTGAAGAACAGGTAATGCACCCAGAGTATCACAATACTGTCATTCAGTGACAGGTTTGCCTTTAGTGCAAGTTTGGACACTGAGTTTTTAGCCCTGGAGGGTGCTCAGTTTTGGTTCTTAAGACAGTTCCCCCAGCTTTTGACTGGGTGACTCATCCCCCCATCTGACATCTCTCTGCTGGCCGTTACGTGCATCGAGGAGAGGGGATAGGATGAACTGCTTCTCAGGCCCAAGGATATTGTGATAATGAGTTGCTTTTCAACTTCAAGGAAAAAGATCAGCTGAAAAGTGTGTACTCTGAGCTGGATGCTGTTCTGTCTCTGCAGTCTCTAACAATAGGACCATTTTCTGCTCGACATCTTTAATGGATTGATAACTGATGGTCAATTTATAATCCCCAACTGAACTGAGTAAGTGTGGTGCTGGATGTGGGAGGCCCACCTGAGGACTGTTGCCAGCAGCATAAAAGGAAGAACTAGAGAAGGAGGTTTTGGGGAATTAAAGAGGCTGTTGGGAGCTGAGAGAGGCTGTGGGAGCTGGTGGAAGCTGTGAGGAGCTGTTGGTTGTTTTGGAGGAGCTCGTCATGCGGGCTTTCCTGATGAACATGGCTGTTTTCATCCTCCGAGGAGCTTGTGACCTCGCTGGCACTGAAAATAGCTTCAGTTCCCTTTGGCAGAGCTCTGGTCCTCACTCTGAGCACTGCTTACTGGCTCCAGAGGGGAAGTCGGTGTACTGCCAGGGTCCTGGAGAAGCTTGCTGCATTGGCTTTCCTGATGGGAACTCAGCTGTCTTCACCATCGGAGGAGCTCGGGATCTCACTGTGGCTAAGGATGGCTGTGGCACCTTTCAGGGGAGCTCTGGTTCTTCTGAGCATCACTTCCTGGCTCCAGTGCAGATCCCTTGGCCTGCTAGCACAGATCCTTCATCCCACTGGCATAGACTTCCTAGATTCCACCACTGACCTCTGGGCCTTCCCAGTGCAGATCCATGAAACAGGCCTGCAAGAGACATTGTTGTGGCCTCTGGGCTGCCAGCTGGATTTGTGGGAGGTGTTGTTATCAGCTCTAGGTCTTCAGCTGGACTCGTGCAGGAAATTTCCATGGGATCCAGGCACTCTGCTGGTTTCCTTGGTCTTGGTGTGTGGACAGATTTCCTGTACTCTCTTGTGTATCATTCTTTGGGTGACTATTATAAGTAATCTTACAAACTGTGTCCTGTATCATATTGTTCTCCCTTGAGAAATAACTCCCAAACCAACACAACACCTTTCCAGAAGCACCAGTCAAGGCTTATCAAATCTCCCTTTCCAAAGCCTGTGTGCCTGTCCTGTTCCATCCACCTCATCATCCGCTCAGTGGCTATAATGGAGACTCAGTAAAATGCAAGCCACGTACCGGCTATGATGAAGTAAAACAAGAACAAGATGTGTTTCTCACCAGTAAGAAGCATCAAGAATCTTAAAGATTCTTCATCTTTTCTTTTTTTGATACTGGGAATCAAACTCAGGACCTTGCCCTTGCCAGGCAAGCGCTGTACTGCTGAGCTATATCCTGGCCAAGAATCTTAAAGCTGCTCCTCCGAGGAGACCATTTATTATGACTATTCCTCAGGGTTTTTCCTCTCATGTTAGAAGAAATTGAAGCCTGATCTTGCATGTTCAGTCTCTCAGTTATTTGCTCTATCAAGCTCTCTCCTGAAAAATTAATATTACCAATTAAGTATTTTAATCATGACATTTTGTAGAGTTAAAACTCTCCATAGTTCTTCACTGATCATAGGATCGAGGTGTATCTCTTAATTTGAGTATTTAAAGGCTTAGAAAATATGGGATTAATTTATTTGCTGATCCTAGGTCTTGCAATATGAATTTTTTGGTGGACAAATTGGCCTTATTACCACACTGAAGGACATCACTTTCCTTTTCTTGCACTCTGTTCACAGAGTCAAGAATGTGTTAGATTGCTGGGTGTGGGGGCGCACACCTGCACCCAGCATTCAGGAGGCTGAAACAGGAGGATTACCATGAGTTCAAGGCCGGCCTGGACTACACAGTGAGACCTTGTCTCAAAAAAAAAAAAGTCCCGAGTGGTGGCACACACCTGTAATCCCACCACTTGGGAGGCTGAGGCAGGAGGATCATTGCAAATGTGAGACCAGCCTGGGCTAAAAAGTGAGCTCAACGTCAGCCTGAACTGCATAGCAAGACCCTGTCTCAAAAAGAACAAAAACAAATACAGAGAGAGAGAGAGTATGTGTTAGATGCCTTCATGTGGCAGTGCTATGATAAAAGTTGAGTCACGATTTCTTTCTTTTTTGTGTGTGTGCTAGGAATCCAACTCAGGGCCTTGCACTTGCCAGGCAGGCACTGCATCTCTGAGCTACATCCCCAGCACTGGCTCATGGTTGCTGAACTCAAAGAGTTGATTTCATCAAGGACATAGACGAGGTGCTTGACTGTGGCCATGACAGGAGGACTGGATGTAACAAAGCACTAGCTATGACACGAGCCCACAGACCTGTGCTTAAGGCACCTTGAAGGAGTTAAAGAAAGTCAACGGAGAAAGTGACAAACCAAATAACTGATCACGTGACATAGTTTGGGCAGAAGTTGGACAACAAGTTAAGGAAAGTGTGTGATGGACACAAGGACAGCCTTATCAATGGTCTAAGGAGGAGAGTGTGATGGAGTCAAGAACCTGAAAACCTGAGTCAGAATGGAGCGTGGAGTGCAGTGTGTGTGTGTGTGTGTGTGTGTGTGTGTGTGTGTGTGCACGCGCGTACATGCGCGCATACGTGCATGTGCACAGGTGTGTTAGGGGAAATGCAGGCGGAAAAGCTGAAGAGGACAGTGAGGACAGATAACTGAAGGCCTCTGTTATGGTTGATACATTGTGTCAACTTGGGGAGTCTAGAGTTTGGCTGAGGGATTCAGCAGGAAGCCAGGGAATTTACTTTGTACACATCCTGAGCCTGTGGAAGAGGAGGGCATGGAGATTCTGTGAGTGCTGCACACCCCCTGGGTGGGGGGAGCCTGTTTGTAATGTAAGGGAAGAAAAGAGCCTGCCTGCAGCCATTCCTCCCTTTTGCTCTGGTTGTTTTTGCTGTGCTCTGCTGCCATGAAGTTTGCCCTCTGCCATGTGCCACTCTGCCTCTGAAGCAGCCAAGTATGGAGTGAAACCTCCACAAACTGTAAGCTAAATACACCTTTCCTTCCTTTATTTTGGGTGTTGGGTATTTTGTCTCAGCAACCAGATAAAAGTAACCAAGACAGCCTCATAATCCAGGTTAAGGAGTTCAGGCCGGACAGGTTTGGAGCAGCAGAGTGAGCGCCATGATCAGATTGGGCTGCTGTCCAGAGGATGTCCTGCCTCTGCCCCATACACAGTTACTGTTCCTGACAGTCTTTTCTCTTTTCTTACTCTTCACACAGATCTTCCTCACTCTTCACACTTAAGCCTCACATTCGGTATCCACAGTCTTTCACACATTCCAGCGTGTGGTCATCAATTCTTGTTCACCTCAATGCCTTGGACTAAAAACCATACATAAGCATGCATCGACATCAAACTTTGTGTACACCGCTAAAACTCCTAATCCTAAAAAGCTCGTACATCTTCTCAGGGGATCAGCAAACTTTTTCTGTAAAAGGGCCAGACAGTAAATATTTAAAGTATTCAGGCCACAGATGGAGCCTGTCACAAATAAAACCAAATGGGGGTGTTCTGATAAAACTTTTTTTTTATGAAATAGGGTCTCAGTATGTAATGTGTGATTACGTATTCCAGGCTGGCCTCAAACTCATGATGTTCCTCCTGCCTCAGCCTCCCATGTGCTGGGATTACAGGTGTTTGCCAGCATGTCCAGCTGATGAAACTTTATTTATAAAAAACAGGTTGGAGGCTAGATTTGGCCTGCAAACATAATTTGCTAATTCATGACCCATACCATCCACATAGCACAGCCCAACAGGTCGTAGGTATTTTTAACTGTTTATTTTATTGGTACATAACGCTAACATTCATCAGAGGGAGCTTGTGCCTGTACATGGTATCTGGCTTCCTTTTCTCCCCTCCCTTCAACCTTCCTCACCTCTTTCTTTACAAAAGCTGTGTTTCCATTTCTCCTATTTTCCTTCTTTTCTTGTCACTTCTTTCATTTTTCTCCCTTCCTTCTTTCTTGTTCCCCATCTCAATCGAACATTCTCTTCCCATATCCCAATATCCCTTACACATTTTAGTCCTTATTGACACTTTTGCTTTCTCACGCCAGAGAAACTGATATTTCAACATGTGTGTCTGATTTATTTCACTTCAGAGTATGATCTCAAGATGCATCCCATTTAGCTAGAAACGTCTCAAGCTTATCCTTATTACTGATTAGAACTCAGTTGTATTAAAAAAAAAAACATCTTATTTATCCATTCATCATTTGATGGGCATTTGAACTGTTTCCAAGGTTTAGCTGTTATAAACATGGTGTCATATATTGCTGTGATGTGATGCTTTTAAATTTTTCAGAAGGATATCAAGAAGGGGAAGAGATGTGTCAAACAGAACTTCTAGTTTTAGTTTTTTGAATAATCTCCACACTGATTTCCACAGTGGTTGCACCAATCTACACTCTCACCAACAATGGAGAAGGATTCCTTTTTCCCCACAGCCCAGTCAGCATTAACTATTGGTTGATTACTTGAAAATACCCATTCTTTCTGGAGTGAGATGGAATCTCAGTGTTTTTTTAATTTGTATCTCTGGGGATGAAGATATAGCTCAGTGGCACAAGTGCCTGCCTGGCAAAGTGCACAGTCCTGAGTTCAATTCCCAGTACCAAAAAAAAAAAAAAAACTGCATCTCTCAAATGACCAGTGATGTCGAGTATTTTATTTTATATTCATTTGCCATTTCTAGTTTTTCATGGGAGAAATGTCTAATTCAGATGCCCATTTTAGGATTCAGTCTTTAAATTTTAGGGGTCTGATTTTTTTCTTTTAGTTCTTTACATATCTAGATAGTAGCCCTTTGAGGAACAGCTGGTAATTTTTCCCCCCACACTGTGTGCTGTCTCTTCATTCTGTTGGTGGTTTCTCTTGCTATGTAAAAGCTTTATTAAAACTGAGTGTGGTGGTGCACACCTGTAATTTCAGCATTCGGAAGGCAAGGCAGGAGAACTGCTGCAAGTTTGAGGCCAGCATGGGCTACAAAGTGAGTTGAAGGCCAGCTTGAAGTGCGTTGTGAGACTCTCTCTCAAAGGACCAAATAAAAAGCACTTTTTAATAAGAGATTCCAGTGTTGATTCTTTCTGGCAGCTCCTGCGTGATCAGGGTTTTATTCATAAAATCTTTCGCTCCACCAGTGTGTCCAAGTGTTTTATCTATTCTATCTTCCAGCAGATTTAGTATTTCTGTTTTAATATTTAGATCTTTGATCCATTTAGTTTAGTGCGCGGTGAAAGATACGGGTCTAATTTTCATCTTTAACATGGGGAAAGCCAGTTTTCCAGCACCAATAATTAAAGAGGCTATTTCTCTTCCAGTAAAGGTATTTGGCACTTTTGTCAAAGGTAAGGTGACAGAATATATCTGCAGTTGTTTCCGCATCTTCTAATCTGTTTCACTGATCCTTGGACCTGTTGTTTTGCCAGTTCCATACTGCTTTTATCACAGTAGCTGTTGTGGTTTGTGTCTGCATGTCCCCCCAAATCCTCATGCGGTTATGGGGTGGCTTTTAGAGTTTATAACTGATCCATGATCCAGTGCTGGGATTATGGGTGTGAGAGCTATACCTGCCCTAGGGCGGATAATTTGCTGGGATTATGGATGTGAGAACTATACATGCCCTAGGGCACAGAGTTTGCTGGGATTATTGGATGTGAGAGCTATACCCACCCTATGGCGGATAGTTTGTATATGTAAGGGAGAGAAAGAGGCTGCTGGCTGCCGTTCTTGCTGCCATTCCTCCCTTCTTGCCTGTGTCGGCTTTACTGTGTACTGCTGCCATGAGCTGTTGCCCTCTGCCATGTGCCACTCTGGCTCAGAACCAGCCAAGTATGGAATGAAACTTCCAAAAACTATAAGCTAAATAAACCTTTCCTTCCTTAATTTGGGGTGTTGGATATTTTGTCTCAGCAACGAGAAAAAAAGTAATCAGGACAGTACTTTGTAGTATAATTTCAAGTCTGGAATTGTAATGACCTCTACCTTGCCTTTGTTGCTCAGAATTTGTTATTCTAGTTCTCTTTGGGTTACATATGAATTTTAGGATTGTTTTCTTTAATTCTGTGAGATATGTTACTGGAATTTTGATCAGGATTGCATTACATCTCTGTAACAATTTTGGAAGTATGGTCATTTTCATGCATTAGTTCTTCCTACCCAAGAGCAAGGGATATCTTTCCATTTCCTGATAATCTTCTTCAATCTCCTTTTCCAGAGTACTTTCATTTTCATTGTAAAAGTCTTTTACTTCCTTCATTAGATGATTCCTAGGTTTGTCATTTTCTTGTTGCCATTATAAAAGGTGTTGTTTCCCTAATTCTTCTCTCAGTGACTTTGTTATCTGTGTACAGGAATGCTATTGATTTATGAGTGCTGAGTTTGTATCCAGCTACACTACTGAATTTGGATATTAAATCTAGAAGTCTTTTGGTGAGGTTTTCGGCATCTTCCATGTAGAGTACTGTCATCTGCAAATAATGATAATTTCACTTCTTCCTTTCCTATTCTTATTCCTTTTATTCCTTTCTCTTGTCTAATCACTCTGACCAAAGTTTTCAGAACTCTATTAAATAAGAGTGGTGACAGTGGACATCCTTGTCTTGTTCCTGATTTTAGAGTGAAACCTTTACGTTTTTATCCATTTAGTATAATGTTGGCTCTTGGTTTGTCATAGATGGCTTTTATCATATTGAGATAATACCATTTATTCCAATTTTCCATGGGGCCTTTATCATGAATTAGTGTTGCACTTTGTCAAAAGCTTTTTCTGCATCTGTTGAGAATATCATATTTTTTTGTCCTTGACCCTGTTAATATGGTGTTTAACGTTTATTGATTTGCATGTGTTGAACCATCCCTGCATCACTGAGATGAATCCTACTTGATCATGGTTTGTAATCTCCTTGATGTGTTGCCCCATTCTATTTGTTAGTACCTTACTGAGATTCTCATGTGAATATTCATTAGGGAGATTGGACTGTACTTCTCTTTTAGTTCTCTTTTGCTTTTGGTATTAGGGTAATGCTTGCTTCCAAGAATCAATTTGGGAGTGTTGCTTCTCTTTCAACCTCACAAAACAGTTTGAGAAGTACATGCATTCAGTGTTCCTTTACTTTCTTGTAGAATTTAGCAGTCAACCCATCAGGGCCTGGGCTTTCATTTGTTGGTAGGTTTTTAATTACATCTTCCATTTCATTGGCTGATATTTGTTTAGTTAGAATTTTTATATCTTCTTAGGTCAGCTCTGTTAGCTCATATATACCCAGGAACTTACCCTTTTTCCCTGCACTTTCTATCTTATTAGAATACAGGTTACCAAAGAATGTGTAGATGATCTTCTGGATTTCGCAGGCTCTGTTGTAATTTCACAGTTTTTATTTCCAGTTGCATAGATTTGAGTCCTTTTTTTTCTATAAGGTTGACTAATGGTTTGTCAATCTCATATGACTTTTTAAAAAAACCAACTCTTCGATTCATTGCTTCTTTGTATTGTTTTCATAGTCTGCATTCATTAATTTCTGCTATATTCTTTAAAACTTCCTTCCTTGGGATCAGGGATATAGCTTAGTGGCACAATGCCTGTCTGGCAAGCACAAGGTCATGAGTTTGATTCCTGGCTCCAAAAAAATAAATTAAAATTTCCTTCCTCATATGAGCTTTTGGCTTGACTTGCTCTTCTTTTTCTAGAAGCCTGAGGCTCAAAATTGGATTGTTTGAGCTCACTCTTCTCCTGATGTGAGAATTCACTGCTATAAATTTCTCTCATAGGACCATTTTCACTGGGTCCCATAAGTTCCAGTATATTGCATTGGCATTATCATCTAATTGTAGAAACTGTCTAATTTCCTCTTTAATTTCATGACTTATGGGTTGTTCAGGAGGGTGCTATTTAATTTTCATGTGCTTATGAAGTTCTTGTAGTTTCTTTTGCCATTTATTTCCAAATTCATTGCACTATGGTCTGATAATATGCACAGGAGAATTTCAATTCCTTTGCCTTACTCAGAGCTATTATGTGGTCTATTTTGGAGAACATTCTATGAGTAGCTGAGAAGAATGTGTATTCTGATGTTCTCAGGTGAAATACTCTAGTAAGTCTATTTGTTCAAATATTTGGTTCTGTTTTAATATTTTGTATTGATTTTTTGTTTAGGTGATCTGTCTATTTGTGACAGTGGGGTATGCAGGCCCCCAATTACAATCATGTTAGCATATATTTGATTTTTCATGTCTGTTGGTATTTGTTTTATATAGGTGGGTGCTCTGGTGTTTGTTTTATATATATATATTTATGATTTCTATTTCTTCCTCTTGGATTATTCCCTTTACAAGGATATAATGACCTTCTTTGTCTCTCTTGATCAGTCTTGGTTTGAAATCTACTTTGTCTGCAAATAGAATAGCTACCTTTGCTTTTTTCTGAGTTCCTGTTGCATGCAGTATTGTTTTGCATTCTTTAACTTTCAGTCTATGGATTTCTTCTTTAATTAGATGTGTTTCTCATATGCAGCATATTGTTGGATCTTGCTTCATGATTCATTCTGCCAGTCTGTTTCTTTTGAATGGTGAATTGAGACCATTTACACTGATGTGTATTGACTGATCCTTGTCATGTTATTTTCCTATTGTTGATTCCCTTTCTAGCCGCTTGCCTTGCCTGGTGGCTTTATTCTTTTGGGGTTCATGGAGTTGTAGTCCTTGTTATCTACTTCCAGAATGTCTTTCAGAACATTTTCAAGTGCTGGTTTGGTGATCATGAATTTCCTCATGTGTTCTTTATCTTGGAAGTATCCTATTTCTCCATCAATTTTGAAAGATATTTTTGTGGCTTGTGGTTGTTTTGTTTTAGGACTTGAAATACTTCACTCCAAGTTCTCCTTGACTTGAGGGTTTGTGTTGAGAAGTCTGATGTGATTCTGATAGGCTTTCCTTTATAGGTGTTTTTTTTTTGTCTCTAACAGTGTTTAATATTCTGTTCTTATGTTGCATTTCTGCAATGTTTTTATCTTTTAGAGACACAATTTTACTATGCAGTTCAAGCTGGCTTTGAACTCACTTTGGAGTCCAGACTGGCCTCAAATTTGTAGCAATCCTCCTGCCTCAGCCTCCCAAGTGCTGGGATAATAGGTGTGGGTCACACAGCATTTCTGGAATCTTGATTATTTTATGCCTTGATGTAAATTTTTTTTCATCATGGCTAATTGGATTTTTGAATACCTCACTTATCTATTAGAGGTCAAATTCTTTTTTCCTGATTGGGAAGTTTTCTGCTATGACTTCTGTAAATAGGTTTTTTTATTTTTATTTGCATTATCTCCTGCTTTTTCATTGACTCCAATCAATCTTATGTTATTCTTTGCATCATCTAGCAGCCGCTGGTTTGATTTCTCATGGTAACTTGCAATCTTTAAGAAAACTTTCTTTCCATGATTGCTAAGTGCAATTCAGTCTTCTGTATCTGAGATTCTGTCCTCACTTTGGCCCTTCTGCTGCATATACTCTTGATGGAATGTTTAATCTCTGGATATCTGTTTGACTCTGTTTCATGGATTCCATTTCTTTCCTGTGTTGGTTGCTCATCATTTTCCTAAGCTACTCTGTTTTTCATCTGTATCTTGTCTAGAGTCCCTAAGCATGTCTTTCATTATGTTCACCATTCTGTAGTTGTCTGAGCAATTATTTCCAATTTGATTTTTTTTTCTAGAGCCTCATTCATCTGCTTTGTCACTTCTGCTGTTTCCATTTCCAGAGATTCCAGGTGGGTGGTTTTTTAATTGTTCCACCTCATCGCCCCCTGGGTTTGCCATTGGTGAGCTAGAAGTCTTGGATTGCATCTTGCTTAAGTGTCTTCTCATTTTCTATTTATTTTAGTTTAATTCCTAGGTCGATGCTTGTAAATTGCTTATGGTAAGTAGCTTTACTACTAGTATTTAGAATCCTTAGTAGATGACTGCTTCTCAGAGTTGTCTTCCATGTGTAGCTGGCTTTTGAGTTTTGAGTCTTTTGCACAATGCTACATCTTCAATTTATTGGGGGATGAGAAGTTGCTGTATACTTAGTCCCTGGTTCTTTGACATTGGCCTATAATATTGTTGACCGTTAGGCAATCTCAGCCTTGATATACCAGGGAGAACAACTGATTAGAATAATTATGTTCCTGTTATGGTTGACATATTGTGTGAACTTGGGGAGTCTAGAGGTTTGGCTGAGTGACTCAGCAGGAAGCTATGGCGCTTGCTTTGTTCACATCCTGAGCCTGTGGAAGAGGAGGGCATGGAGATTATAAGAGAGCTAAATGCCTCCTGGGTGGGCATAGCCTGTTTACAATATAAGAGAGGGAAAGAGGCTGCTTGCCCACCATTCCTCCCTTTTGCTGGTTGTTTTTGCTGTGCTCTGCTGCCATGAACTTTTGCCCTCTGCCGTGTGCCACTCTGCCTCAGAACCAGCCAAGTATGGACTGAAACCTTCGCAAACTGTAACCTAAATAAACCTTTCCTCCCTTCATTTTGGGCATTGGGTATTTTGTCTCAGCAAAGAGAGAAAAGTAACCAAGACAGTCCCTTTAGCTAAAGTAGTACAATCAGCAATAACAACTGCATAGGAGTCACACACACACACACACACACACACACACACACACACTAACAACAGCATCAAATATAGCCTGGAAAACGACAAACTCTGGTAGCTATTAATTTACCACCTTTAATCATATGAATTAGATTTCTGGCTATATATAACAAAATCTAAAACAAACCAGGAAATTATATACAATAAGCCCTCAATATGCTAATTTTGCCCTCAGGGGAGAAAATTTAAAAGGATTTAGAGGAGAATAGAGAAGTAGAAGAAGAAGCAGAGATCAGAGACAAGGCTGGAGGACAAAGGCAGAAAAAAACGTCCACTTCAAGCTATCTCTCTGCTATCACTTGTAGACAATATGGCTAGACAGAGTGCGGATGCATGTTGATTAATCCCATCAAGCCAGCCATGGCTTCATGGCAGAGTAACAGGTAATCCCAGCAGGCCCACACCTTTAGTGCCACTGATGCTCAGGCTGGTTTCTGGCTATGAGCCTGGAACCTGATTTTTCTTCAGCTTATAACACTTCGAGGGTCTCCTGACAGCTTGAACTCATCTTCTTGATCCCCTGGCAACTTGATCTTTGCAGCCTCACTCTGATACTGGGAACCCCTAGTTGGAGCCAGTAGTTGCTCTTAGTTCTGAGCTAAGTTGGCCCCTCTCCAGCAAGGCTCCCAGCCAATCACCCCTTCCTCTGGGAATTCTGAACCAGAATAACTCACCAGCCCCTGTAGTTTGCTGAGTTCGCTGCTGTGCTCCTCTGCAGTGTGTCTCTGTGGAGGCCCCTGGGGTTGCCAGTAGTCATCATCGATCTGCAGGTTCAAGCCATCTCTCCCATGGAGTGAGTCAGGCTCAAGGAGAAAGGACTGCTGCCACCTCCTTCCTCTGCACTCTGGTCTCTCTTCACACTCCCTGTGGGCTTTAATTCTGCTTCAGATGCTTCCTGAGTCCTGGGAACTCACTTCCCTCCATCTCCTCTTCCTCACTTTGCTATATTCCATCATCTGGACACCAGATCTCAGAGAGGCTGCTTTTCTGCTACTCAACCCTCCAGCATCTTTGCAGAACTCCCTTGTATGTGTTTATTAAAACTCACAGAATTGTGCAATAAAATGGTTGGACTTTTTCCTATGTAAATTAGAGCTCAACAAACTTGGCTTTTATTTTTTTTAAATGACAGGCTTTCATATTCCTAATAATGTAGGGGAAATAAAATAACTCCCAACGTCTTAGATGTCAGATGCACCAAGTTCATGTTCCTCAAAATCCAAGAATGAGCTAAGGAACACTAGAGGTTAACAGCAGCAGACAAGAGGGACAGAAGGGGGCTCAGAACTGGGCAGTTACCACTTACATCCATGAGACCATTTCCATTCTATTGATTTGTTGAAAGGAACAGTTAATGCTTAATTGTTTTATCAATCTTGCATGCCTATGTCTGGTGATCTGAGCAATGACTTTGAAAATAACAATATATAGTGCAACAACTATTGTTAATTTCCTATCACCTTGTTTTGAATTTCTGTATTGCTTTTATTGCTTTTGTTTTGTTTTTGACTTTGCATTTCTTTCATTGTTTTCTGTTGTGTTTTGTTTTCTCTTTAAAATAAAATCCTAAAATTTTTTTTAAAAATCACTAGGTAAGTATAACATATGTCAAAACTATGAGCAACCAATAATATTACAAGTATGGCCAGTTAGGTAACATTGATCCAATGAGGAAGCAAGGCATGTAGCAAGTGTACATGGAAAGAACAAAGATTTTCTTTAGGAAGGGTGGGTTGGGAGGTCCTGGTCACTCCCCAGGTGACTGATGTCTTTCTACACTTTATTGGACCAGGGTATCAATTATCTTATCCCCCAGGAGGTATGGAGGCCTAGTCATTCAGTCTTCATCTTGAGAGCTGGTCTTCAACAGATGTGTGTCCAGCCACGGTTGTTCTGTGTTCTCATCTTCTGCGCTGACTCCCTTGAGCGCCCAGCCCTGTCTGACTGCCTGTAGTATTGATACAGGAGAATAAAGACGAGTTCGTGTTCTCTAAAACCGAAAAATGAATGTTAGGAACAATGGAAGTTAAGCTTAGAATATATTTATTGAGAGAAAGAAAGCTTCTACCCAAGAGAGGGACAGAAGGGGGGCCCGAGTGGGTTACCCCCCGACACTGTCTTTTCCAGGGACTTTTATAGGGATAAACCAGGAGGTGAGGCGGGTCCAAGGTAGGGGAAATGGACAAAACTATGGTCAGCCAATAAGACTGCAAGGATGAATATTTAGGTAAGACTGAGTGGACTGGGATCAAATGGGAAAGCGAGTCACGTAACAAGCGGGCATGAAAGCAGAGCGGGGCTTTTCCCGTAAGGTGTTGGGTCAAGGACTCTTCAAGGTGGTAGCTACCTATTTAGAATATCAATCCCTGCTGTCCATCCCTGGGAAGGTATGTGGGTGTATTTGTTTAGGCTTTTTGTCTTGAGGTTTGGCCCTCAGGTATCTTATCTTTTATGTTGGCTTCTTTGAGGGCCCAGCCCTGTCTGACTGCCTATAATATTTCTATTTACCTCAGCTGACTATAACAATATTTCTACCTAACTTAGCTGCCTGTAATCCTAAGATTCAAACTGACGATTGTTGAGCACTTTCAAAATCACTCACTGTCCTAACCACTTTGAGTGTATTTAGTCCACGTAGTAACTCTACTAGAGGGTACTCTTATGGGCATTTCCAACTTTTAGATAAAGGAATTGAGGTCCAGAGAAGTTAAGTAACCTACCTGGGATCACACAACAGTACAGCCTGAATTTGGACCCATATATGTCTGGTGCCAAAATCTAGGGGTATAATCACTATATTATATTGTCATAGGCAGCTGAGTTAAATAGAAATATTATAGGCAGTCAGACAGGGCCAGGCCCTTGAAGGAGCCAACATGAAACACAAGATAAAATACATATCTGCTGTGGGCCAGACCTCAAGACAAAAGATTAAACAAATGCACCCACATACCTCCCTAGGGATGGACATCAGGGATTGATATGCTAAATAGGTGGCAATCACCTTGAAGGGTCACTGACCAGACCCCTTACAGGAAAAGCCCCTTTTCTGTGTTCATGCTTGCTTGCTATGTGACTCACTTCCCCATTTGATCCTGATTTAATTAATTTTACCTGAACAATTCTTATTGGCTGACCATAGTTTGGTCCATTTTTCCCCTACCTTGGACCCACTTCACCTCATGGTTTTGCTCTATAAAAGTCCCTAGAAAAGACAGAGTCTTGGGGTAACCCAAGACTTGGCCCACTTGGTCCCCCTTCTGTCCCTCTCTTAGACAGACGCTTTCTTTCCCTCAATAAACATATTCTGCTCTTAACCTCCATTGTTCCTAAAATTCATCCTTCAATTTTAGAGAACACGAACTTGTCCCAGATATTGTTCAGGTTGGGAGTTTTTATTGTCATAGGTCGTTATGATCTCTTGAGTTAGGTAAATAAGTAGTATTTATATTTGCCTCTTTTAAAGTCTTTAATTGAATCACACTGACCCTCATTAAAAACAGCACATGGCGCCCCATAATAACACACAGTCCAGGGTTTCTGCATTTGCCCCCACACACACACCCTCAGAGTGAATTCCTCTCCCTGTCAGCAGTTTTATGGGGCTTAAAATTAGTCAGAGCTGGCAACTACAGGTCAGGAAGATCCCTTCAGTGCCCTAGAGTACTGTGCGACCCTCCCTCCCTCCAGTTCTGACCAGGCCCCCAGCTTGCACTGTGCATTCGGGTCCTGCAGTTCTGAGCCAGGTAGCACAGCAGCCTTGCACAGCAAAACTGAAAATGTTAGACTCTTTCCCTGTGAGCAGACGGTTCCCTGTACCCTGGTCTAAGAACCTCCAATCCTACTGTCCCAGGTAGTCTTGTTTTCATTCAGTGGGTCCTGGCCCACTCAGAGATAGGACGTTGCAGAGACTTCCCCACTGCTTCTGCTTATTGTCATAGGCAGCTGAGTTAGATAGAAATATTATAGGCAGTCAGACAGGGCCGGGCCCTCGAAGGAGCCAACATAAAAGATAAGACACCTGTGGGCCAGACCTCAAGACAAAGAGACTAAACAAATACACCCACATACCTCCCCAGGGATGGACAGCAGGGATTGATATTCTAAATAGGTAGCCACCACCTTGAGTCTCTCACCCAACCTCTTACAGGAAAAGCCGCACTCTGCTTTTATGCCCGCTTGCTACATGACTCGCTTCCCATTTGATCCCAGTCCACTCAGTTTTACCTGAATAATTATCCTTGCAGTCTTATTGGCTGACCATAGTTTTGTCCATTTCCCTACCTTGGACCCGCCTCACCTCATGGTTTTTCTCTATAAAAGTCCCTAGAAAAGACCGGGGGGGGGGGGGGGGGACCCACTCGCGGCCCCCTTCTGTCCGTCTCTTGGACAGAAGCTTTCTTTCTCTCAATAAATATATTCTGCTCTTAACCTCCGTTCTTGCTAAAATTCATTCTTCGATTTTAGAGAACACGAACTCGTCTCAGATATCATGCAGGTTGGGAGTTTTTATTTTCCTGTATCATTATCACAGGCTGCTTCCCGTACTTCTCACAGAGCTCGCTCGCAGGACCCTGCAGATCTCGCCAGGCTGGGTCTAGGGGTCCTGGGGCTGAGAAAAGGCACCTACCCTACCCTTATAAAATAAGTTGGTGGGTTTGCCGACTCCCGTCTTGGAAAAAGAATCTTCAGGACCCATCATTTGGGCCCCATGAGAAGGAGAGGGAGATTCGGGGTGTACTCGGGAGCAGAGTGTGGGAGCACAGAGGAAGGACAGGCATTGTGAGCTGGGGCCGGGTGAGCTAAGATACGCATTCTCTCTTGGGTTATAGTGCAAGCTCCTACATGTGTTTGACATTGAAAAGGACAGGCTTATTGTAAAAGGAACTTTAGGATTTATTTTTAAAAACAAGTTTCCTGGAGAGAAAAAAGGCTTGAGCAACTTCTATATCCTGAATCTGCTATTTTTCTTAAAAGTACCATTTTAAAATCTCAATTTCTTTGTCTCCGCTCCATCTCATTTTTATCCGTTCAGTCCTACCTCAGTAAGGCACAGCACACGTGGAGAAATGTGGGGCCAGTTCCTTTCAAGGGACAAGGGCTCCTGGATCGCACATCTGGTCTTTTGGGTCTTCCGCAGGCCGCAGAGCTCCCCCGCTGTGAACAAGGTGGTCAGGGGACACACTTTGTGACCACGGTGGTCTTGCGCACGTGCTGAATCCACTGCAGGGCAATTACACCGATCAAGTCCTAACTCGCTCTGCCAGAGGCCTGGGCAGAAAAAGACAACACGAACCGCCGGACAGCAGCGATCATCGTGCTAGGAAACGCCTCCTTGGGTTCTCATCTTATCTGCTTTGTTTAGGGAGCAATATGATCCTCCACAGCCTCTGGCCAGTCACTGACCCACAGGACCTGAGGAAGGGCGCACCAGGGCCACTGCAGCAGCAGCTCCACACCCATTCAGCAGCAGCCTGCGGGCCTGACACTGGGTTAGAGGGAGGTCTCTTCTCTCACAAGTGAACGTCCACTAATTCTCACTGCCGAGGGGCACCGTTATGAAAGCTAAGACAAGGTGGTACACTGTGGCGGCTGAAAGAGGGAGAGATGAGGTGCTTAGAACTAAGTTTCGAAGACGGGGCCTCCCCTGAGGTGATAGGAGGTGCAGAAAAGTAGTCAGGGAGCAGAGACGTTTTCACAGTGCAAACAAAGGATTCAAAATACACCAGGAGATCCTGAGAGGATACATTTTGTCTCCCCAGGTTTGGCCTGGGGTAGAACCTCGGCTACTTCAAACTATTGTCAGTTGTTTGTTGTCCTCTACAAAGGAGCTACTCTGTAGCTTTTTCTTTTCTGTTTCCTAAGGAGAAGCCATGAAAATATTGCACACCTGGCGGGACCTAGAGGAATGAAGACTGGGGACAAAAGGGGCAAATGTTGTTCATATTCACTTTCGCAGCCCAGGATAAAGATAATTCAAAACTGAGGGACATGCTGGGGGTGGTGGCTCACTCACAGTCCCAACACTCAGGAGACTGAGGCAGGAGGATTGCCATGAGTTTGAGGTCAACCTGGATTAAACAGTGAGTTCAAGGCCAGCCTGCGCTAGTAGCAAGACCTTGTTTTAAAAATAAACGAACACTAATACAAACTGACTCTTCTTTTTTGCTGCCCCATCAAAGTTCATTCCAGGATCAGAGCTGTGGTGTTTGCAGGCACGTGAAGTGATAGTAAATCATTCACCCAGCGGGGTACAGGAGAGAGATTCACAAGAGTTCTTTAAAGTCTGCTGGAAAAGAGCCATACTGCCCACCACCCTTTCCTTCGCTTCCCGCCTCAAATGAGTCCTTATCGCTCACTCCTCCACCAGGGGGCCCCGGGAGGCCCAGGCAGGCCGTTGGTGACCACCCTGAAGGGGGTGAGCAGACAGCAAAGACTGAGCACGTTGCTAGAGACAAGGAAGAAACAGGAGCCGAAACAGTCGTAACTGTCCAGGCCCCAGGCACGACTCCAGGTGTTCCTCAACGTGTGTGTCTGAGTGGGAAGGTCCCACAAGGGCTGCGTCCCTTGGGGCTTTACCTGGGATCCGAGCCGGAAGGTGTTCCCAGGCAGTCACCTGAAGCCCTCTGCAGAGACCAGCATCCCCCTTCTACACCAGCTGCTTCCCATTTCCCGTTTTCTTGCGAAGCTGACAGATAGCACCAAGCCTATGTGCCCAGGTCCCAAGGCTCCCTCTGGCTTCTGGCGTTCGGTCCTCCTCTCTGTCTTCAGCTCCCTCGGGCGATCCTGCTGGTGCCAGCCCTGACCTTGACTATCGAGTCTTCATTTGCTGCTTTCTCTCTCAGGCCTGGCTGAAAAGCTCTTGGAAACCGACTTGCAAATGTTTCCACGGGAGCATATGTGTCCCCTACAGGGATTCAGTGCCTGACGCCAAGGGAAAAGATAAAGAATGGACAGGGTTCCGCCTGACCTTGGGGAACTTACAAAGATCACCCTATTGGTCCTAGCAATGCCCACTTATTTACAAACTGGCAACTCTGACGGTCTTTTTCTTTGCAGGGGTCGTAAACTGTAACCCTGGGGTGGCAGAGACCTGCATTCACATCCTTATTGTTAGCTGAATGATCCAGCTTTGTCCTCTGAGATTTTGGGCCTCAATTTTTCGCTCTTAAAACTAAAGATAAGCTGAGCTTAGTTGCACCTAACTATATTTCCAGCACTTGGGAGGCTGAGGCAGGTTTACTGAGAGTTTGAGGCCAACCTGAGCTACATAGTGAGTTCAAGACCAGCCTGAACTGCATAGTGAGGCCCTGTCTCAAAAAATCAAAAGAAAACAGAGATAACAAACATTAATCAGTTATTAACTAGGTAGCAGGCACTGCTATAAGTGCTTTTACTGTGAACTCACTTAATCTTCACTGCATCCTAGTTTTTCAAATGAGGAAACTGAGGCACAAGGGTCAAGGGTCAAGCAGCAGTAAACAAATTGAGCTGGGATTCAAACCCAACTGGTCTGGCCCTGGGACATGCACATTGTTACTCTTCTTACTGTGAGGAACGGAACAATGTGTTGAGTATGGAAATGCTTTGGGAATGGGTAGCGCTGTGCAAGAGATTATTATTTATCCAACTCTCTTGGTATTTGGTCTTCAACTAGGAACCTGCACATTGCCTGGTGAGTCAAGGAGTTAGGACGCTTGAAATTTTTCTGAAGCCTTTGAATCACTGCTCACTGTTTGTGTCCCAGAAAATGCTTCGAAGTTCTATCCCCTCCACAGGGAAGTAGGGCCCTTAGAGTGCTAGTTGAGTTAAAATGAGGTCGTTAGGGTGGACTTTATCCAACCTGGCCGGTAACCTTATAAAAAGGGAAAATGTGGACACTGACGCACAGAGGGAAGATACTGTGGAGACACCAGGAGGAGTCATGGGAAGGTGGGGCACTACAGCCATCTCCTCCAAGCCAGCAACGCGGAGGCTGCCAGAAGCTAGGAGCGGCTCGGAAGAGATCATTTCCCAGCCCTCCAGAAGCAGAGGGCCCTGTGACACCTCAGTTTTGGGTGTCCAGCCTCCAGGACTGTGAGACAGTACATTTCTGCCATCCTAAACCAGCAGCTCACTGTGCTTTGTTATGTCAGCCTTGAAAAGGAACACACTACGGCAAAGAAAGGTGGTGGGGAGAGTGTGATAGCTAGATTCGTGTGTGTGTGTGTGTGTGTGTGTGTGTGTGTGTGTGTGTGTGTGTCTGTGTGTGTCTGTGTGTGTCTGTGTGTCTTGATGGTGTAAAAGTCAATCCATGAACTTGCCACTCCTAGAATGCTTTCCTCTACAAGGTCACACGGGGCCAAATGAACACTAACCCATATCTGACCTCCACTGAAATAGGTAGGGAAGAGGACTCTCCCCTGAGGTCATATATTCTTATATAACCTAATCTGATCCCTTTGTGCCACAGTGAGGAAGCAAGCACCTAGGGAACAAAATGTCCAAGACTCCTTTACCGATGAGGAACACAAAGGGGACTTAAAAGCTAACTGTGGCGACACACACCTGCAATCCCAGCACTCCAGGGGGCTGAGGCAGGAGGATTGCAAGTTCAAATCCAGCCAGAGGACTTTATCAAGACTTTGTCTGAAATTAAAAGTAAATATTAAAAAGGGCTGGGAATGCAGCTCAGTGTGAAGGCCCTGGTTCAATCCCCAGTGCTTCAAAAACAGGAGGCGAAACAAATGAAAGAAGGAAGGAAGGAAGGAAGGGAAGGAGGGAGGAAGAGAGAGAGAAAGAGAACTAGACTATCCTCCAAGGCTTGTTTTTGATTGACAAATAGGAGTTTATTCCTACTATGACCCCTAATTTCACAAGGTTATATTCTGGTTCCTTTGTTTTAGGCTGTGATTGAAATGTGGAGAAGTGTACACAGGCCCACAGGGGACAGCCCAGGGTGCCCGTGTCTGCGTGAGTAGCACCCAGACTAAGAATTAGTGTATCACCAGCCCTCAGCCCCTCCCGGCCACTGACCAACAAAGACACCACTATCCTGACTTCTAACATTGCAGATTGGCTTTGCCTGTTTCTGAGCTTGCTATAAAGGAGATTTCACAGTACGCCTTTGTGTCTGGTTTCTTTGCTCCACATTGTGTTTGTGAGATTTGTCTGTGTTTTGCATATCGAGTAGTTCATTCTGACCGTGCTGTGGAGTGTTCTACAGTTCTGCCCTTCTGAACCAGAGCAAGATGGACACAGAGAAGTGTCCTTACAGGAAAAAAAGTTAAAGCGACCAAGTTGCTGAGACACACACACAAGGTCGGTTTAATTTACAAACTGGATCCAATTTATTGGCCATCTACCGAGAGCCACTTTCCCAGATCACTCTGCCGTCCGTTCCCTTCCTATTTCCTTGGACTCCTCCAGCTATGTCACACTAGACTGACCCCAGCAAGGGACTGCAGGTTAACTACTGTGCTCCACACAGCTGGGCCAGGCCGGACCTCAGACTCACTGGAGCCTGGACTGTCTCCCTCTTGGCCGGTAAGATTAGATCATTTTCAGCAGCACCATGGACACCTTCATGGACAGCCACAGAAGCTGTCTGCAGTTTTGGAGTTATCCCCTGTTACAGTTGTTAGAGTTTGCCTCCTGATAAGGCCCAGGCAGACCCAGGCCAGTGAGAGAGAGTGTTACCAGCCGCCAAGGTTCACACACTTCAATCTGTCTGCTTGCCACCAACCAAATCAAAAAAGGCCATATATCTGGGTAAAAAGGAAAAAAAGATTTACATATTCAAAGCTGGCTCCAAGGAGATGGAGGGGCCTATTTGCCTCCAATCCGTGTCTCACCATATCTCACCGTGCACAGGTGTGTGGGGGTCTTTTGGAACGTAGACATTTTGAGGCTCGTTCCATCCCTTCCTGGGTCCGGACCTCTCCCTCCGTTGCCTACAGGAATGCAACTGGGCTTGACCTCCCAGTGCCAGGACCTGCGTGCCCTGCCCATTCCTCTCGGTAGAGGGCAGGGGCATTTATACTCCCAGTCTGAGAAAATTTGGAAGCTACTTGACTTCAAAGAGAAAAAAACCCTAATTTCAAAAGTTCCATTTTGCAGCACCAGTTCCGGAGGATGGATTCTGCGGAAGGGGCTGGCATTCTGCTGCATGCCCACCTCGGCAGACAGGCACAGCGGGGCTCACTGCCACGGCTTCCTGGGGCTCAGCCTTCTCCGGGAGGGCCTTGGCGCAGGGGGCGCCTTCTCTCATCTCTTCCCTGCCAGACCACGACCAGATTTTCCGGGGTCTGCTTTTTGCTGGTAACAACAAGGACCTAATCTCAAGCTGCAATTTCAGAGGATTCCTGATGCAAATCGGCAGGATCGCCTGTCCTGAGCTCGAGTCCATATATGGTACAGTCCCTGAGTCGTGGCAGGGAGAGCGCAGACGGTAATACAACACAGCTGGCTCACCAGCTGTCCCCCTGCTTGCAGACTGTGCTGGCCCTCCCCGGCGTCCCCCGGGGACCCTGCTGTACTATCACAGAAGGTGAAGACAGCTGCGGTGCAGGACTGTGCGCCCTCCATAGACCGCCATTTACAGTTCCTTACCCCCGGGCCCTCCAGTTCCCAGAGGCTGGCCCTTCCGGAATGCAGCTATCACTTCACTGGAGCCTGTTCTCCAGGGCTTCTGCTGTGGGTGTGGCCGAGGAGACAGCCCCCCTCAAGGGCTTGTTTAAACCCAAGTGCCCAGTATACAGTTTTGAGCTGGAAGCGGTCACAGGGCTCCACCCTGACCATGGGCAGAGGTCAGGATTCACAGCCCATGCATGCAGCCCCCATTGGTCTCCACCCTCAACTATTTTTTGCTTGGCATTTTGTTCAGTATGAGGGATAAAACTAAGAAATTGCCAGACAGAGGAAAAAGTACTGACATCCGAGTCTCCAGCTGCATACAGATCTCCTAAGTGGATAATCATGTTCTTGTAGAAGCATCCTCGCCACCATTGCATGCCTACTAAAAGTGAAGCTCTAGCAACGATGTGCTGGAGCTGGCTCAAGCCAGTCTGTGAGTCTCGTTGTTAGTTTTGAGGAAATTTGCAAGATGCTTGTTAAATATAGTTATTAAAGATTACATTGCATAAAGTTACAACTGAATAAATTAGATTTAAAACAGGTAGTAAGTACCCTACCTCACCACTTCCTACTTATTTCACTCCTGAGGCCATTTGCCTGAGTGACACCTGTGCGGGGGAAGTGCCACACACTGCACGCCCCCTCCGCTCCTGGCTCAGGGACATCACCCCGGAAGCTGCAAACAGCCACGATGTCAGCATAGTCAGAAGCAAAGGAGCTGGGTCAGTCACTTAACTCTGAACAGTGCCAATGCTTACTCCTGTTCCCATTATCCTAAGGGAGGTAGAAAAGCAGACGGCAAAAGCCTGGGAGGTTGCCGTGCCTGGGTGGCAGGGCCCTGGCCCCAAGGAAGATTCAACAGGAGGCCCCTAAAGCCGGAGGTATCCGGCCTCTAAGTGCTGAAGGCCTGAGTTATCGGCCCCCTCTTTCCTCTTTTCTCTCTTTCCTGTTGCTGTTGCTCCTTTTCTCATGGTCCCCAAAAATGCAGCTACTTACTGTTGAGTGTGCTTGGTGATTCTTCCCAGACACAAAAACCTGGACTGTTATTGGCCCATTCAGCTACAGCAATAACCACTTACCAGCACTTCACTGACACTACAGGTTAAGCGACAAGTGAAGCTCCATGCCTGCTTTCAGAGTGCAAGGAGAGGGCTGGGGATATATAGCTCAGTGGCATGAGCGCCTGTCTCGCAAGTGCAGAGTTTGATCCCCAGTACCACAAAAAAAAAAAAAAAAAAAATAGTGCAAGGAGGAAAGCAAGCCCTTCAAGTCTTGGGCTGGGAGCAGCCTGATCTAAAATGCTACTGGGGGGCAGTAGAGAAGTCACCCAGAAGTCCATCTGAGAGACACTAGCGTCCTAGGTCTGCCATTGACCATCCATGTCAGCCTAGATAAGTGCCCTCAGGTTTTGTTTTTTGTTTTATTTTGTTTCTCAGTACAGAGGATTGAACCCAGGGCCTTCGCACTGAACTACATGCCTACCTCCTTCTGATTTCTTATTTTGAGACAGGGTCTCATGAGGTCGCTAAGTTGACTAGACTGAGCTCCAACATGCAATGCTCCTGACCAAGCATCCCAGAGTGCTGGAATTACAGGTGTGCACCAGTATGGCTGCTTGTGACCTCATGTTTTAAAACCATCTGCAACATAAGAATAATAGTACTAGGCTGGGCATGGTGGCACACTCCTGTAATCCCAGCTCTCGGGAGGCTGAGGCAGGATGATCTTTGTGAGTTTGAGACCACCCTGGGCTACAAAGTAAGCTCAAAGCCAGCCTGAACTGCACAGCAAGACCCTGTCTCAAACACACACACACACACACACACACACACACACACACAAAAGCCTCCTAGCGGTATGAGACATCCTCTCTGTTCTCCTCGGACACAGAGGTCCCTCTCTGGTTTACCAATGAACTTGGTTGGACTGCTGAGTTTGCACCCTCCTTTCCCACTCACTTGGAGCCAACAGCAGGGCTCTTCTGCAACCAGAAAGCAATGGGCAGAAGCAGCTTGTCCTGAGCTTACTCTTAGATTCTGAGAGCCTCTGTTCTTCACCCTGTTTTCCCTCCTTCCCAAAGAGTTGGTGGTGTGGGCTCGAATGCCCTCTGCGGTGGGACTGTGAGGCACTGACCAAGGCTACCCTGCAGTGAGCCCTCAGAATCCCTGGAGGCAACTCTCAATCCCCAACTGCCTGACAGGGTAACCAACTCTCCCTTCCCTTCCCTTCCTCAAACCCTCCCTTTTCATGAACTCCAGTCCAGAGACCATCCTGCCAGACCTCAAACCAGACATCCACTGCTGGCTGCTAAGCCGCCACCACTCCTGAGAGGATAAGATTCTGGCAAAATTGATTTTCTCTTCGCACCCAGAAAAATCAGATCTACTGTCTCCCCTTTTCCTGCTAACTCTTTTTCCTTCCTCCCCATCCTCCATTTGAGAACACCACAAAAGGGGGACCTCCTGCACTCTGACTGGGGGATGCTTCTGTTCAGCATGTGGGCCAATCCCGTCTGGCTCCGGGAGCCTACCAGCCCCAGGCCAGAGGCAATCACAGGGAGATGACCCAGCAGATGACCCAGCAACCTGTCTCCTGACCAGGCCACCTCTCTTACCCTACCGTGATGGGCAATTCTCCCTCAAAAACATCAGGACACTCCCCCAACCAGCTGTCCCCTGCATAATCTTTCCAAATTGGGATTAAAAGGAGCTATCAAATAAAAAAAATTCATCTCTCATTCCCAGTACAGACTCACTGAGTCATGCTGGCCCCCTGAGGGTACTTTCAATGTCCAAATTCTCTGAGACCTTGATAACTTTCTCCAGGGAAGTGACAAGTGATTAGGGCCTCCCTCCTCTGTCCCTCCTCCAAAGTCTCCCCGAATAAATTCTCACTCCTACCCCCATGTCTCCTGCTCCACGTCCGAACTAACAGCCTCACATCTTTACACCATCTACGTCCTCCACTGATGAATTATGTCCCACTGAGGAACCCCTGCCTCCCCGCTTCTCCACAAGCTGGACCGGGCCACAGTCCTCCCACGTCAGCACCGCCCTCCCCTGCCCCTCCGAGCACACCTCCTCCCCCCCAATGCCTGTCATCCCGCTGGGCTCCTTGGCCCAGGCCCCTCCCACCACACTTCTCTTCCTCTCAGACAGGCTCTCACACTATTTCTTCTCGCCTGGTACCTCCCAGGCCACTTCTCATCCTACTCTCCCCCTTCCCAGGCAGCAGGCATCCAGAGACCTGTGCCTTTTCGTTCTCCTTCGCAATTACTGATGTAGAACCTTCCAACAAAAAAATGGGTCCTCCTCAGAAAGTCCTAATAAATTCAGAAAAGAATTCCTCCTACTCACTTAAATGCACGGCCTCACTTTGGGAGATGGGCCTCTGGTCCTCCTGTCTACCCTTACTGAGGGCAGAAGGGAGCCTACCTGAGGGGCAGCTGGAAACCATACTGATGAGCTCACTAACACTCTGACCGGCATGCTGGGGTAGCTCCAGCAGCCCCAGGGCTGAACCCGGAGAATCTGAGAGGGCATATCAACTTGGTAACCCTGGTAGGACACATTGCCATCATACGATCACCTGCCTCCTGGCAGTAATGGAAAAAAATAACAATAAACAGGTCAACCATGAGCACCTCAGGGGAATCACCCAGGGGGCAGATGAAAGTCCAGCCTTCTTCATGAACCACCTTGCAGAGGCCATGATTAAATATATAAACACCCACCCTAGCCCTCCTGAAGGTCTAATTCTTCTACACCCTGACATCATCACCCAATCTTATCCAGACATCCACAAATAAACTCTAAAAATTAGAAAACAGACCCCAAACACCACAAAGGCCTATAAACCCGCCACATAAAGTGTTCAACAGCCAAGATGAGGAACAGAAAACTCTAAAAGACAAACTAAAGCCAAATATCAAATTCTGGCCTCCACTGTTCGACCCCCAGCCAAAAAACCTGCCAAAGACTGCACCTTACGCCCACCTAGCAACTGTTCTCACTGTGGCGATCCAGGCCACTGGGCAAAACTTGCCCTAATCCCAGGCCTCCTGCAAATCCATGTCCTAATGGCAGACAATGGGGTCACTGGAAAATGGATTGCCCTCTAAAAAAGTCAGCCCCTCCTCTGAGTTCCCTCCCCTTCAAGGGACCTGACACATTTGGAGATGACCTGATGTCCTTCATGGCCTTATCTTTAGCTTTCCTGTTGACTCAGGGTCCAGCCTCTCTGCTCTTATTAAATATTTGGGACCTTCGCTTCTATCCTGTATCTCAGTTGTTGGAATGAAAGGCCTAATAGAAACCCCAGGCAAGACTCTCCCCCATACTGTTCATTAGGCCACATAAAGTTCCCTCACCCTCTCTCTCTCTCTCTCTCTCTCTCTCTCTCTCTCTCTCTCTCTCTCATACACACACACACACCCTCACTTTCTTCTAAGCCCTTCCTGTCCCACCAGTTGTACCCTGTAATGAGACCCTCCCCTCCCAGGTGATCCAACTCATCAAATCATAAGTTGACCCTATTGTTGAGGACAAAAGATATTTTTCCATAGCCTTATACCACCAGCACTTCAAAATAGCCCTCAGGGACCCTACACAAGCTGCCCTCACCCCTTAACCCTGACGGCCTCCTTGACCTCTGTCCCATTAGCAACTGCCTTCTTAAAATCCAAATTCGCGTCCCTGCACATTCCCCCCACAACATCTCCATCCTTCCTGTAAAAAAAACCTGATGCCTTCTTTACTCTCCCCTCAGCCCTGACCCAAACTTTTTGCCTTTATCTGGACAGACCCCTTCTCTCTGTTCACCCAAAACCTCACATGGACATTTCTTCCCCAGAGATTCTGGATAGCCCCCACCTCTCTGGCTAAGCGTTCCAAAAGGAACCCCAGTCCCTTGACACCTGCTCCAATATGCTGACGACCTTTTACTTTACAGCCCCTCAAACACGACTCTATACCCTATGCTGTCTTCCTTGTTAAATTCCTGGGAGAAAAGGGATCTCCATTCCCTGCTTTCTGTCCCCTCTTACACCTTCCTACCCACCCCAATAAATAACTCTGCTTAAAGAATGGAGGCACAACAAGAGGAATGGTGGTTAGTTTCTCCATAAAACATTGGTCCTTCTGCAAAGCTTGGAAAACAAATTCCTTCCCATCTTTCCATGGCCAGTGCCATGCCAGATCATTCCCTCCCACACCAGTGGGATGGAGCAGTAGATACTTCAGACTGCAGTGACAATGAGTCATTTGTACTCAGATGCTCCCCAGGAGAGGGCAATGGATTGATATCCAGTTTGGAAGGGGCCCAAGGGAAGTCAGAACTCAGAGCAGCTGCGGATTCGCTCCAGGGAGCATTTCCAAGTGTCAGGATGAGGCACAACTGAGTTCAAGCCGGCAGGAAGTCAGGAAGCCAAGTTGGGGCTCACAGGAGTCACTTGGATTGTTGCAGGCTGAAAACCTCAGATCCCAGCCTCACAGCTAGAAACCAAAAGCCGCCTGAACCTCAGTGGAACTAAAAGTCGCTAGGCTTATAAAGCACCACCATAACTCTACTACTGTCTTGTCTGGATCAGTCAACACAGTCCGGGTGTTGTTGGCCTCCTTTATCAACTAGTGACACGGAAGAGACATGGCCTGAAGTGGACGTTATTTTGCCTGATTTTCCTCATTTCTTTGTTTTTCTTTTTTCTCTTTTTCTTAACTATTCTGGTTTTCTGTGAGCGAGAACATTGTTTCTAAGGTGTCTGTTTTGTTCTGCTCTCCTTTCTGCTTCTTTCTTTCTTCTTTCCCTCCTGTCGTCTTCACCCGCTCCCAAAGCCGGCAGAGTCCTCTTCCGACCTCCAGCTTTGCCCGCATTCCCTTTCTCTTCTTCCATTTCACTATTTTTCCTCTAATCCCTTTTAAAATTCTTTCCCTGAGAGCTAATCACCATAATGAGGGGATATTTACTGTACATGGTTTTCTGGTTTGTTCTAGATTTGGTTAGTTGGGCGTGGTGACGCATACCTGTAATCCCAGCACTTGGGAGGCTGAGGCAGGAGGATTGTTGTGAGTTCAAGACCAGCCTGTGCTACAAAGTGAGCTCAAGGCCAGCATGAACTGCAGAGTGAGACCCTGTCTCAAAAAAAAAAAAAAAAACCCAAATAGATTTAGTTACGTAACTATAAATCTTGTTCATATGGTTAAAAGTGGCAAATTAAGAGGTACCGTGGTCTGTCATTTTCTAGGGGGTGTTTCATGCTGTTGTCATTACTGCTTGTACTACTTTAGCCAAGGTGATATAAATGTCGTAATCAGTTTTTCTTCCCTGTATACTAAGACTGAGGTTGCCTGAGGGTCAATAAACAATACAACAGGCCAGTACCGAAGAACCAGGTGCTAGGATAAACAGGCATTGATTTCTCATCCTCAATAAGTTGAGCATGGGGGGTTGGGGACATAGCTCAGTGGAATAAGCGCCTGCCTAGCAAGCGCAGGGTCCTGAGTTCAATACCCAGTACTGCAAAAATAAATAAATAGATAAATAAATAAATAAGTTGAACAGGTAGGATCTTGCAACAGACTGAAACCCAAAAGCCAACTGTACCTGGAAGACATCTATGAGAGGTAGTCATTTCCTAAGGGTTTTTGATATTAGAAATAAAGATACCTACCACACAAAATTTATAAGTATTACAGTTTGTACTTAAATGTCTTTTACAGAGGTGGCTGAATCTAGAATGTGTGATTAATCCATGGTACAAAGGTATGATTAAGGGTGCGAGGATTAAAGGTGGGTGATTACTAAATCAGCCCACTGATTGGCTTGGCACTGCTCTAATCCAGGTACCCTGGATACAATATGAGTAATGGAAAAGGTCTTGTCTTGTCCCTTGCTTGCTTGCTTTTGCTGTCTTCTGCTTGTCATGGTCTGGCTCACCTCTTCGATGCTCTTTGGCCAAGCCACCTTGCCTTGGAGCCAGTGAATTACGAACTAAAAACCCTATAAACTGTGAGCTCAATAAATCTTTTCCTCTTTATATATTGGTGTTGGTAACTTTTTCATAGCAATAAGAGAAAAGTAACTAAGAAAACGAGCATCAACTCAGCAGTTAAACTAAAGAAACAGAAAATGAGAAAACACATAAGCAAGATGTAACCCCAGATTTCCAGCTCACCAAAGGAAAAACCAAGGGCAATAAGTTGGAACAACTAAAAACTATTCATGTGCACTCTCTGAAGTGGTAACAGTTTAAGTAACAAAGCAGATGTATAAGGCTCTAAAAAGAAACAAAACAAATAATTTCTCAGATAGCTAGAGAAATGGTGATCATAATGAAATATATGCTTTGGGACTCTAGACAAGGTACAGATTTTTTAAAAATGAGCTTAGAAAAATGATGAATGCCCAATATAGGAAATAAATGGAATCAATGAAACAGATTCAAAGAGATATCCAGGTTAAAAATTCCACTGAAAGTGTATGCAGCAGAATGAGTGAATATGAGGACAGAATCTCAGATATACAAGACAAGATTATGGTTAGAAATCATGAAAAAAAGATTTCTTAAAAATAGCAAAGGACCATGAAAAGTCAATCCAACAGATATTAGATGATGCAAAGCAGAATAATATACAATTGATTGGAGTAAATGAAGAAGCATGAGCTAGCCCAAACAACACAAAAAACCTGTTCTCAGAAGCCAAAACTTCCCAAACACAGAAAATGAATTTGACATACAGGTAGGTGAGGCATAAGAACTCAAATTACCCATGATCAAAAATAAAACTATATCAAGGTATATAATAGTCAAAATTCCAGAAACACAATATAAGAACAGAATATCAAAAGCTGTTAGAGAAAAGAAATAAATCACCTATAAAGAAAAGAGAATCTGAATCACAGTAGACAGCATAAACCCTCAAGTAAAAGAGAGCTTGAAATGAAGTATTTCAAGCCCAAAAGAAAGCAACTGCCAACCCAGATTGATGTAACCCACAAAAATATCTTTCAAAATTGATGAAGAAATAAGATACTTCCATGACAAAGAACATCTGAGGAAATTCATGATCAAACCAGCACTTCAAAATATTCTGAAGAGGATTCTAGAAAGAGATAACAAGGACTACAATTCCATGAATCCCAAAAGAATGAAGCCACCAGGCAAGACAGGCAATTAAACAGAGGAGCAAGAAAGAGAACCCACACCAGGAAAATAACATAAGGATAAATCAATACATATCAGTTGTAAACATCAGTGTAAGGGTCTCAATACACCAATCAAAAGAAAAAGACTGGCAGAATTGATCAAGAAACCAGATCCAGCAATAAGCTACATCCAAGAAACACATTTAATTCAAAAAAGAAATTCACAGACTGCAAGGTTAAAGGACAGAAAAAATATCTCATGCAACAGGAACCCACGAAAAGAGTAGGGATAGCTATTGTATTTTCAGACAAAGTGGATTTCAAACCAAGACTAATCAACAGAAACAAAGAAGGTCATTACATCTTTGTAAAGGGAACAATCCAAGTGGAGGAGATAACAATCATGAATATATATGCAACAAATACCAGAGTACCAAAATATATAAAACAAATATTAATTAACCAAAAAATCAGATCAGCACTAATACAACTGTAATTACTGAAGACCTCAACACGCCACTGTCACAATTAGACAGATCAACTAGACCAATATATCAACAATTAAATATTAGAACTAAACCAAACTTTTGAAAAATGGACTTACTAGATGTCTATGGAGTGTTGCACCCTGCAACATCAGGATATACATTCTTCTCAGCTGCACCTGGACATTCTCCAAAATAGACCACATACTAGCTCATAGACCATGCTTAAGTAAAGGCAAAGCAACTGAAATCACTCCATGCATATTATCACACAATAGTGCAATGAAATTGGAAATCAGTGGCAAAAGAAACCAGCAGAACTTCATAAATACATAGAAATTAAATAACACCCTCCTGAACAACCAGTGAATCAGAGACAAAATCAAAGAAGTTAGACAGTTTCTAAACTTAAATGATAATGCAATGTAAGATATGAGAACTAATGGAATATAATGAAAGCAATTCTACAAGAGAAATTTATAATGGTGAATTCCCCTATCAGTAAAACAGAGCAAGGTCAAATAACCTGATGTTAGCCTGGCGTGGTAGCAAACGTGCAATCCCAGTATTTGGGAGACAGAGGCAGGAGGATTGTTGTGAGTTTGAGACCAGCCTGGGCTGCAAAGTGAGCTCCAGGCCAGCCTGAACTGCATAGCGAGACCCTGTCTCAAAAAGACCAAAAGAAAAAAAAATAAAAATAACCTGATGCTGAACCTCAAGCTTGTAGAAAAAGAAGAGCAAGTCAAGCCCGAAGCTCCTATGAGGGAGGAAATTTTAAAGATCAGAGCAAAAGTTAATGCAATGGAGACCAACAAAACAATATAAAGAATCAATGCATTGAAGAATTGGTTCTCTGAAAATTTAAATAAAATTGACAAATGAGCCAACCCTGTCAAAAAAAAGAAAAGACTCAAATCCACACCATTAAGAGTGAAAAGAATGAAATCAGCTGGGCATGGTGGCACACACATGTAATCCAAATACTTGGGAGGATGAGGCAGGAGGATCACTGAGAGTTTGAGGCCAACCTGGGCTACAAAGTGAGTTCAAAGCCAGCCTGAACTGCATAATGAAACCCTGTTTCAAAAAAAAATATGTGAAATCACAACAGATCCTGCAAAAATCCAGAAGATTATCAGTACCTATTGTAAAACCTGTATTCTAGTAAGATAGCAAACACAGAAGAAATGGACAGATTCCTAGAAACATATTGCCAGAATTACCAAAGCTAAACCAAGAAAATATAAAAATTCTAAGTAAAGCATTATCAGTCAATGAAATTGAAGATGTAATGAAAAACCTACCAACAAACATAAGCCCAGGCTCTGAGAGTCAGTGCTGAATTCCACAAGAAATTTAGAGAGCACCTAATGTCGCTACTTCTCAAACTAATGAAACTAAAGGGAAGCAATACTCCCAAATTCATTCTTGGAAGAAAGATACCAAAACCAGAGAAGTATCCAGCCAAAAAAGAGAACTGCTGACCAATCTGCCTAGTGAACATTAATGCAAAAATCCTCAGTAAGATACTAGCAAAAAAAATGGTTCAAATCATCAAGAAGATTTTACACCATGACCAAGGAAGATTCATCCCAGAGATGCAGGGATGGCTGAACATATGCAAATCAACAAATGTATTACATAATATTAACAAAGCCAAGGACAAAAACCATATAATAATCTCAACAGATGCAGAAAAAATGTTTGACAAAGTCCAACGCTCATTCATGATAAAAAAAAAAAATCCTACAGAAAATTGGAATAGTCTCTACCTCAATTTGATAGAAGCCATCTATGACAAATCTACAGCCAGCATCATAATAAATGGACAAAACCTGAAAGTTTTCACTCTGAAAATCAGGAACAAGACAAAGATATACACTGTCACCATTCTTATCCAGTATAGTCCTAAAAACATCAGCCAGGGCAACTAGACAAGAGAAAGAAAAGGAAGAAGGGTAGAAAAGGAAGAAGTTCATAACTGCCAGCCATGGTGGTGCATGCCTATAATCCCAACATTGGGGAGGCTGAGGCAGGAGAATCGTTTTGAGTTCGAGACCAGCCTGGGCTGCAAAGTAAGCTCAAGGCCAGCCTGAACTACGTAGCAAGACCCTGTCTCAAAAAGAAAGATAGGTAGGAAGTTCACTTACCATTAGTTGTAGATGACATGATACTCTACACAGAAGACCTCAAAAACTCCACCTAAAAAGTTCTAGATTTAATAACCAAATTCAGTAGAGAAGCTGAACACAAAGCCAACTTTGTATTCAGCACTTTTCATAATAGTATCCAAAAAACTGACATACTTAGATTCTGAGGCAGAGTCAGAGGGCTGCAGTTCAAGCAGCAGAAGATAGCAAAACAGCAGGAGCACAGCAAAAACAACCAGCAAAAAGGGAGGAATGGCAGCAAGTAGCAGCTTTTGCTCAATTACCTTGTAAACAGCCTACCTCTACCCAGGGGTCATGTAGCTCTCCCAAAATTTCCATGCCCTCCTCTTCCACAGGCTCAGGATGTATACAAGGTAAGCACGCTGGCTTCCTACTGAGTCACTCAGCCAAACCTCTAGACTTCCCAAGTTGATACAGTGTATCAACCATAACAGAGTACTACTCAGCCATAAAAAAGGATAATCTTGAGATATTTTTAGGTAAATTGATCCACCTTGAAAACATACTCTTAAATGAAATAAATAAGACACACATATATAAATACCACAGTTTCTCTAGTATGAGAAATCAAAAATGTAAACAAGTAACAAAATTAATAACAGACATAGGAAGAAATAGGGAGAACATGTTCACATGGGAAGGAGAACTACTGAGGGGGAGAGGAAAACGAAGGAAGGAAAAAGAAAAAATGAGAAAAGAATGAAAAAATGGAAACAAAGCTTTTTTTTTTTTAATAGAGAAGGGAAAAGGGGTTGAAGGGAAGGTAATGGAATAGGGAAAAAAGAACCAAGATATATTATGTACAGCTACAAATTTCCTAAGATGAATGTGATTATTATGTATACCTAACTCTTAATTGATTAAAAAAATGAAAAGTACAATACTCTGAAACAGGAGATCAAAAGGGATAGCATAAAAGGGAAAGATATCCCTTGTTCTTTGGTAGGACTAACCAATATAGTGAAAATGGCCATACTTTCAAAATTGTTATATACAGACTTCATGCAATCCTGATCAAAATACCAATAGCAGAATTAGAGAAAAGAACTCTAAAATTCATGCAGAACTAGAAGAGACCTAGAATACCAAAAGCAATTCTGGGCAACAAAGGCAAGGCAGGCACCTTCACATCCCTGGTTTAAAATTATAATACAAAGCTACTATGATAAAACCAGTATGGTACTGGCAAAAACACCAAAAAACAAAAACAACAAGAACAAAAAACAAAACAAGATACTGTGGCTGGACTTAGGACCCTTTGGCTCCCTGTAATTACAAATACGCCTTAATGTCTTTATTCTCACCATGGGTTGCCCTGGAAGTGGTAGACTGGAATCAACTCGCTAGATATTCCAGTAACTTTTCATGGGATTACAAATATAAACTTCCTGGGCCATGAGAAGGACTGGGAAGGGCTCCCTGTAATTGACACTCAAAGTGGCTGAAACGCAAGAACTTCTTGCCACCACAGCCAGTATACAGAATCAGGTGCCGGCAACCCACTGGACTTTGCGGCACCAATTTAGAGTACTGGAGATTGAACTCAAGACATTCTCGAGGACTTCCGGGAAGATGGCAACCAGGTGAGCAGCAAAGGAGCGATCCTCCTTGATAAACACCACCAGCTTGAGACAGACTTGGCGAGCTTTAATGCCGGGACCTCGGCTGAGAAGTTCAAACTGAACGTGTTTCTCTGAGCTGCCAGGGGAGACCCAGTAGGGCGGCCCAAATTGCCGTGGCGAGACGCTGGAAAGCCCTGAACACTGGGCACCAGAGACAATCCGCACGGGGAGGGAGCTTGGCCAGGTCTGAGTGCCCAGGGGGCACAGCCAGCTCGATCCCTCCTCCCTCCCGAACTGGCTCAGCTTGCCAGCAACTCCCGTCAGAAATCAGCTTTTTAGCAGCGGCAACGCCGGGCGGTCATGGATCTCGCGCGCATCGGGCAGGCTACGCAGCCAAGGCCCTCGGCGGCCTGCAGTCCATGGCCGAGGCGGGGCGGGGAGCACAGAGGACTGGAGCATCCCGCTCCCTCCCCCAGACCCGGAGAGCGCGAGGAAACAGAAGTGGCAGTGAGCGGTGGATCACCAGCATAGCACAAAAAACTGGCACTTTGGAACCTTCCTGCCTGCAGGGACTCCGAAAACTGGTGAGCTATCTGCGCTCCCAACCGGATCACTGAGTGGGGGAGGAGATCGGTCCCTATACCTGCAGGGAACCCTGGGAGGGCAGGTGAGCGGTCTTACACACCTCACCCAGGTCTCTCGGTAGGGAGTATCTAACCAATATCTGTACAGCCTTTTAAGCGGAACTCTCAGCAGAAAGCTTAAGGGACATTCTCCCAAAGAGAAGGAGTCATTGGAGCAGCCTCTGCAGCAGACCTTTGCCTGGTGAACTGCCTGGGTAATTTATTGCTCAATATTTTGAATCTGATACCCAAAAATGGGAAGACAGAAGAACAAAATGCAGTCTCAGAACTCAACCCCACCCAAAACAAGTCCTGAATATGAGGATACAGGGGAACTAGGAAGCCATATACCTGTAAGTTATGAAACGATTGCATCCGAAATGAAACAACTCCAACAGGCCATAAAAAAGCTTAAAAGAGAAATAAGCCACATACCTGCAATGATCTCTCAGACAAAAAATGAACTGAAAACTGTAATGGAAGAAATGTTCTGTACACATAGAGAAGAAATAGATAAAAGATTAGAAGAAAATAGGAAACAAATGGAAAAGGTACAAGAGCAATTTAGGAAGGAATTACCAAGAATGAAACAGGTCCAAAGAGGATGCCAGGATTTGAAAACTTCCACGGAAAGCTTGCAAAACCGCTTAAATGAAACCGAAGATAGAATTTCAGACCTTGAAGACAGCATGGCAGCTTATGAGCGTGAAAGGAAGGATCTCATAAAATTATCAAAGACACAAAAAAAATCAATCCAACAGCTGCAAGATGAGGCAAAACGCAATAATATTCGAGTAATAGGAGTGACTGAAATAGCAGGAGACCACACAAATGATATAAAAAGAATATTTGCTGAAATAATAGAAGAAAATTTCCCAAACAAGGTAAAAGATACTAAGGTACAGTTAATCGAGGCACATAGAACCCCAACGATCCATAACCCAAAGAAAAACACAGACATATAATAGTCAAGATCCCAGATATCCAGCAAAAGAACACAATATTAAAAGCTGCTAGAGAAATGAAACAGATCAACTATACAGGAAATCCCATCAGAATCACAGCAGACTTCTCAACGGAAACCATGAAATCTAGAAGAGCTTGGAGCGAGATATTACATGCTCTGAGACAAAACAACTTCCAACCCAGACTGATGTATCCTGCAAAACTATCCCTCAAATTCAATGGAGAAATAAAATATTTCCGCGACAAAAAACAATGGAAGAACTTCATGAGTACCAAACCAGCATTGCAAAAAGCACTAAAAGATATTCTAGACAGAGAAAAAGAGACCACAATCCCAAGAAAAACGATAGAAATAACTCCCTAAACAGAACAAGTAATTAAACAGTCAGCAAAAGAAGGAAAACAACAACAAGTAAATAATATGACTAGAATAAGCCAACATATAACCATGATAACCATTAATGTACATTGCCTCAATTCACAAGTCAAAAGGAAAAGATTGGAAGACTGGATTAAGGAACACAATCCAACGATATACTGTATACAGGAAACACATTTTACTCAAAAGGAAACCCACAGGTTGAAAGTTAAACGTTGGAAAACAATTCTCCATGCAACAGGCCCCCAGAAAAAAGCAGGAGTAGCTATTATGTTTGCAAACAATGTAAACTTCAAACCAAAAACAATCAAAAGAGATAAAGAAGGCCATTACAAACTAGTTACAGGAAAGCTGCAAGAGGAAGAGGTAAAAATCCTAAACATTTATGCACCAAACCATGGAGCACCTAACTTTACAAGTCAAATCTTAACAGACGTGAAAAATCAAATAACTAATAACACTATTGTAATAGGGGACCTAAACACCCCTCTGGCACAAAGAGACAGGTCAACTGGACAGAAACTCAGCAAAGAAATAACAGACCTGAACCAAAAGTGTGACCAAATGGACTTAGTAGATGTATACAGAGTGTCCCACCCCACAACATCAGAATACACATTTTTCTCAGCTGCACATGGGTCTTTCTCTAAAGAGACCACATTGTAGCCGATAGAGCACATCTACCTAAATGCAAAAGAATTGAAATTATCCCATGCATATTATCGGACCACAGTGCAATGAAATTGGAAATTTTTTTTTATTTTAAAAAAAATACAAGTACAAAAACATATTGACAAACAGACACCAATTAGCATAAAAACTAGTACAATCACAACTAATCTATAGACAAGGTGATATGATCTCAACAGTGGTTATTGCTTTATCCATTGATATCTTCGAAGTGTAAATATATAAGCCCATATACAGACATGCAAATATAGTCAGACAATTAA
>PVLD010015651.1:0-47822 GCA_004027595.1 Dinomys branickii | reverse complement strand
GTCTGATTTGCCAATGATTGAAATGTTATGTGGACTTCAATTCTGAAAATATCTTAATTATTGTATATGAAAATATTTTTTACATGGGAAATATTAGAAGTTTAATCTAAATAATTTCTATGAATTTAGGAGTATTTACATAAAGTTTACCTTTAAGAAATTTAAAACACAGGTTTCTTAAGTTATTGTGTAAGTTCATTTTATTATACTCTCTGGAGCTGGGAAAATTTCCCAACGTGATATATATATATATATATATATATATATATTACACACACACACATGTATGTATATATATGCTTTTCAGCTTTAATTCTAGGGCTTAAACTATGAATCAGGCAAAACCCAAGAAATATAATATATAAAAGTGCTCTTTTACATAAGAACACTTATAAAGTAGATGCTTACTGCCATTGTGCCTTGCTTTTATATTTTACAAAGATTATGTTGATTACCAATGGGACAAATTGCCGTTACTGCTGAGTATGAAGGCTGATGGGTTTCCACCAGCATTGAGGAGGCTAAGACAGTTTTCCCCAATATATAATCTGAAAGATGGGGCACGAGAAAGTTTGGGTAATAAAAAGAGGAAAGACCAAGTAGATGTCTGGGTGTCATTAAACTCCATGTGTGGATAAATTATCCAGTGAATTTAAATTAACTTTTTCACATTAAGTAATTGCATTTAAGGCCTCTCTTCCTCTCAGAAGTGTTGAACATGAAGAGGAGGATTAACTAGCTAGTGATTTTAGGGGACTACATAAGGCAGGAGTTACAACTGGGGATATAGCTCAGAGGCACAAGCTCCTGCCTGGCAAATGTAAGGTCCTGAGTTCAATTCCCAGTACCAAAAAAAAAAAAAAAAACAGACAGGATTAAAGTGCGGAGAAAGTAGAGATGCTGAGGGACAGATCAAAGAATTCATTGGTGCTGAAAGTTTTTAAGAAAGGGAGAGAATCATCAAATGGTGCAAGAAAGTTATTTGATAAAGGAAAAGAGAGGTTTTAGATGAACCAATTTAGAAAGATCTCAAGTTTTCCAAAGAGTCTGTTGAAATTTCCAATTATACTCTGTGAACTTTTACCATTCTTAGATTCTTAACCAAATGTGTGCCACAGAGCAAGGGCATATTGTTAGTGGAGAAGCAGACAGCGAGGAGCCCAGTGAAGTGAGAATTAGCTATGGAACTTAGGATATAATCAAACACAAGAGGTCTCAAAAAACAGCTGTGGATGTGCCAGGATATAGCTCAGAAGCACAGCATCTGCCTGCCAAGAACAAGGTCCTGAGTTTGATTCCTGGAAACTCCTGGTACAAAAACAAAAACAAAAATAAAAACAAAAAAGCAAAAAACCCAGTTATGGAGAGTCTTCCTCAACTGAAATAATCAGATATTCAATCACTCACAAGAAAAGAGTAAGAGACTATTTCCAGGATAATGTTTCCTAAAGCAGAAAAAAAAACCCTACCAGGGAAATTCCACTTAATGAAAACAAAGTAAATGCCTAGCAAGCTACAACACGCAAATACATGTAGCACTGGATTAGGAATTGTGACTCTCCATGAGTAGCAATTTCCCTAGTCATGAAGGACATGGGGAGCCTGAAAAGCTGACATAAGTAGCTTGCTAAAAACATCACAGTCTGAGGAGAGACTTAATCCAAGTGAAGGCACTAGAAAATTGTAAAATAAGACAAATAATCCACATTTACACAGTGAGAGGCAACTCAAAAGGTTATTGGCTTAGACAGTAAGTTCTTATCTCAAAAATCCCTAAATATCTCAAAGTAAAACAAAAAAAGCCTTCTCTAATTTCTGTCGGAATAAGAAACTTTTGAGTAGAATTTGGAAAACTGGGGGCAAGTGAGCACATACGTGAAGTGAGCAGACTATGTGACTGGTACAGTGTGACAGGAAATGTGATTTGCCTTGGTCAGCTGATTCTCAGGATAAACTAATAAAGGACCATGTTCTGCATTTTAGTGTTTGCTCAGGCTTTGGATCTGGCCAATGTTCAGGTCGAGCCAGTGTTCAAGGACCTGGAACAGGACAACAGCATCACTAAATTTTATGAAGGATAAACAGAAGAAATGAGTAATTTTAAATGCTCGATCAATAAAGTTTGTGTTGTTTTAAAGCATCACTTGTTACAGCACCACTAGAAAGCTCATAAATGTATATATTAAGGAAGAGAGATGGACAGAAAATATCTAACTATCCATCTCTAGAAGGTAGGAAAATAGTAAATAATGTAATCCAGTGAAGTGGATGTGTAATAATACAAGGCACTGTGAAGTAATAAAGATAAAAGATCTTCAAAAAGATACCAGATCTTGTGTCAATCCTTTTTAATAAGATAAACATTTAAAAAATAAAATTTCTATATATTTTGCTGAATGAGATACAAGTAGAAACAGAATTTCTTAGACAATATTGTATTTGTTTTTGAAAATATTCCCACAAAGTCATGTTTGGTCTAATGGCTTCATTAGTGAATTACTTTGAGTGCTTATAGTAGTAATAGGAACTTTGTGAAAGCCTTCCAGAAAAGGTACACAATGAGCACTTTTACCAGTTCCTTTTAAAAGCCCTGAATGAAAATGATACTGATATTTGGAAAGGATTTAACTGGAAAATAAATGAAATGTTATCATATCTTATGAACATAGCTGTAAATACAAAGCACAAAATATTAACTGATTAATAATAACGATTTATGGGATGGTATGTACTGACCCACAACTTTTATTCCAGAGATATAATGATTGAATGCTTCACAGAACGTATCAGTTTAGTTCACTATATTAATACAATGAAAAGAGAAAACATCTCTCTGCATTTAGAAATGATACAGTATTTGATAAAATTTGATAATTTATTATAAAAATTCTTATAATACTAGGAATAAAGGTCATTTCCTTAATCTAATAAAGCATCTATAACACACACTTCCCCATGCAGGCACGTGTGCGTGCACGCACACACACACACACACACACACACACACACACACACATTAAACTTCATAATAAATCAGAACACAGCAAAAATTTTCACTAAACTATCTGGACTAAAACAAGAAGCCAATTATGACTTCAGTTTTATTTAACATTTTCCTGAAAGCCTTTACCATTGTAAAAGTGAAATAAATATGTCATATGCGTGGGAAAAAATAAAACTGTGGTATCTATCTGTCTATCTATCTAAATATCTATATTTATATATTCACTTCAGGAAAATCCTTAAATTTAATAAGAGAATTTTAAATTAGTGTGAACTATAAGGTCATAATTGATAATAAAGCAATGCTATTACTACATATTTATATAAAACAATTAGTAAAAGAACAAAATAAAAATGTTATTGAGGAGAAATGTTACCAAAAAATTGAAGTCTACTCATGAATTTGAAGAAAATATGTAACTAGTTTCCACTGAATTCTACAAAACAATATGGAAATAGATTTTAAAATACCCACTAAGTGGAAAGATACACTATTCATATATTTAAACACTGAATGTTTTAAGTTCTTCCAAACTTCAATTGAAATTCCATAAAAACCTTACAAGTTGTGTGTGTGAGCATATGTGTATGTATGCATATGTGATAATTCTACAATGTATACAATGGGAAAAAATTGCTCAAGAATATATAATTTTAAAAATCAAGTATGAATTATATACATTATTAGACAGTAAGAATTGGGAATCCACAATATTTTGTATAGTGTGATATTTGTTCAATGATAGAAAAATACCCAAATGAAGAGTCTAAGAATTGTCCTGTGTGTATATGTTAAATATATTTGGGACAACAATGCCCCGTTACTATGATAGGAAAAGTTTGGTGTTTTCAGTAAGTAGTATTGAATCTATTAGGACTCCGCAGTAAAATATCTCATTGGATAAATAAAAATGAACTCTTAGTCCATCATAAACCTAAACATGAAAGTGCAAACAATGTACTGTTTGAGAAAAAGCATGATGGGATATTTTTTGGAGCTGGAGCAAGCATTTCTGCAAACACAAATCACATGTCCTTACAAAAAATTTATGATACAATGTGCCATTGTAAACTGAAAACTGGGGACCGAGCTGTGGGATGCTTACCTAGCATGCAGTAATCCTGGGCTTAGATTGCTTATTTTGCCCAAAATATGTATTCTACAAAATTCACCTTTTTAAAAATGTAAGGAAATAAGCTACAATGTGGTTGAATATACAGCGTTCACATTAAGTGTTCACACAAGTGACACGAATCAAAAAATATACAGAAAACAATAAGAAAAGAGAAACTGCAATAGGAAATCAAACTTAAATGGGCCTGTTAGAAATGAAGGTATATGAAAAGTTAAAAACATGTTATCCTAAATTCATGCCTAAACTAATTATTATTCCGAGAAATGCATATTAGAAATTTAAAACCATGCAATGGCATATCAGAGCAGCTAAAATGAACAGTAATGAAAAGGAGAAATTCCAAGGACTTCTGAGAAGGATCGGTCAGGATTCTGCCACATCTGCAGCCATTTTCATTGTTTTTTTTTTTTAATTTTTGAGTCATATTCTTCCTAATTCACCAAGCTGCCCACAGTGGGCTCAATCTTTGGGTCCTTCTGTCTCTGCCTTTTAAAATGCTGAGATTACAGGCATCTGTCACCACAGCCAGCTTCAATCAGAATATTTATGCTTTGCTGATAAAAGTGTAAATTGGTGCAATCACTTTCAAACACTGACTGCTAATGCATACTAAGGCGAAATACATGAAAATTATGTGATCTAAATATTCCACACCTAAATATATACCCCAAGGAAATGAATGCATATTTTTACCGAACAACATAACCATTTCTTACAGCATTCTTGGTCTAGACCAAGTGTCGCAACTTTTCAAATATGCTTCTACAAGTAGACTGCATAAGCTCATTGTAGTATGATGACACATGGGCTTAGTACACAGAAATACAACATAAACAAATTACACTACACTGAGCAAAATAAGTCAGATAACAAAGAGTACATAATGCAAATACTTGATGATGCCATGCAGTGTCCAGTTATAGCAAGGACATCTAGTGGCTTTATGGCATATACTACATATCACACAACATAGCCTCATGAAGGTGATGTGAGTCTCTACATACTTGTTTTTGGTAATTTCCTTCCCAGTGTCCACACTTGAGCCTCATTACCATTTTTTTCTTTCTTTTCCTGAAAAGAGTGCAGCTTTTATTCATTTCAAGTCAGTCATAATGCTATTTATTCTGCCTATAAATTTATTTGTATTTTGGTGTACTAAGTCTCACCTTTCCTTGGATATGTTCTACCTCTGTCTTCATATGAGAGCATAAAACTGTTAAATCCAGAAAATACCTCAAGAACTCCCTATCTAAATTAGATAAGTCCTGTCATTCTTTTCCAACACCTTCTAGTGCTTCTTCAAAGCACTAATTGCTCCTTCAAATTTTTATTTTTATAACTATTCATTGCATTTCTGCCTCCTCTCCCATAGTTTGAATCATATTAGGGAAAGATAACTCAAGCCTTACATGTTTTTCTGTCTCAGAATTTACCATAATGTCTGACACACAGTGGATTCTAAATATATTTGCTAAGTAAGTGAAAGATGGCCTGAAAGAATATAAGAGGGGAACTGTTAAGTGAACAGTTTTTGGTACTACATAGGCCAAAGGTAAAATTTTACCTTCATCATTTATAAGTTGTGCAACGCTGTTTAAGCTCTTGTAACTCTGGACCTGCAATTCACCCTTTGTACAATAGGGAAAATTTACCTTTCCTTAGTAGCCTATTCAATTGCTATGTTTGATTTCATGTCTTGCTCAAATTCCAATCCATCCACTACTCATGCTGCCCATTATCATTGGTTTTCACCTTTTACGATCATCCCAAGCACAGTAGTTTGCATTGAAGTTTCTAGGCTGTAGTCCTTCTTTCGATTTAAAATAATGCACCCGAAAATCAACAAGAGTAAGAACTGTACTTTTCATTGAAGATCGCCCATCCCGACACAAAACACCCAGTTGTGTGCTGTAAATATACTGCAGTACTGGCTATTGGCAGGTTGTTTACACAGGTGACAGACTTTTTTAAATTTACAAAAGGGAAGGCTGTAAGCATCTTCTTAACTTCCTTATTGCATAGATAAAGTGAACTGGTATTGGAAAGGACAGAAGACTTGCTTTGGGTTTTACCTGATTCAGTCACAGATCTAGTCATCCGGGTCTCCTTTCCCAGGCTGCCTCTGAGTTAGCCTAATCTGTCTGGATTAAACCTGCTTCTATTACCAAATTACTCTTTGCGAGATCAGGTGAAGAAAACTGAAAACTCCTGCAGGCGATGTAGATGCCACAAAGAAAGTAGTGAAATCTTCGCCAACATTATAAAAGATCAATTCTAAAGATGTTCAAAAGAAACCAGTGGTAGCTTCCAGAGGAAGCTAGGATCTGCAATGCATTCACTTCATTATATCCAACAGAAAAGAAAAATTATAAATTATTAAAATTCACACATATATATTTTTGCCAATATAAGATACTCATAAAGATTTTAAAATTCACAATCCAGTAACATTTAGTGCACTCATAATGTTGGGAAGCCACCACCCTTATCTAATTTCAGACACTTTTGTCCTTTCATAGGCTGTAAGCAATTCTTCTTCACATATTATAATGTAATAATTCCAAATATGCGATTATGGCTTACACTATATATTTAGATTCAAAACTAGATTTGCATTTCGGAAACAGTTGCCATAACTGCAGGTTTATTTGGACATAACTAACCAATGAGTAGTTAAATAAGAGTAGCACATTTCAGTATTTAGTTTCTCACCAAACTCAAAATTGTTTGAACTTTGTAATCTAAAGTGCTTTAGAAGACACTTCAAAATGAATGCATTTACTACCACTTACACACAGGCAAATTTGATTTCCCTGTGAAGCTAGGAGCTTTAGAGAAACAGTTTCTATTGGATTTAGCTAGTGAGATATCTCCTTTTGTTAACTGGCAAGGCTTTTGGTCTGGCAGCTCTGAAAGTCCCACCGCAGGGGGCTTTGCACTAGATGAGCGAGTTTATTAATTGGCATGTTCTCATTTTTCCTAGGCTGGTAATGTGCTCTGGCGTTGTATGTATAGCAAGAGATTTCCTTCGTCAGAGCAATGCTTCATCTTTGGAAACATCACAGTACAAAGTGAAAAATATGGTCACATTTATTTACACTTACCTCCTGTCTACTTATCTCATCAGCCTCTAGAATAAAATCAGTACATGGCCAAATTCTGTCTCCTGATAGAGACTAACAGAAGCTCTGCAGACTGCGAATTCTTCACTCCTCTCCTCACTTCTTCTCACTACATTCTCTTTCCATTTTAATTCTTCCAGCCTGTCTCTATCTAAAGGGCTTCAGTTTCTAAGCAAATGCATATTTACTGTGGGGCATACTTAGTGTGCCAAATCAATGCCTTACGTTTTAAAGCTTAACAGAAATGTAGATAAATTTAATCCCCACCTAAGAGTAAGGCCCAGAAAGTGGAGAACTTTAGGTTATATTTATATTCATTATGATTTTAATTTACCTTTACTCTTGGAACATAGCTCTTGAATGCCTATTATTTATAAGTGATCCCAGGAACTGTGTAGTAAATAAGATTTAATGGATGCCTGAATTTGTCAAATTAAAGGGAAGCTGTTTGATAGACTTTTACCACTCACAGAGATATTTGAATGCATAAAGTCTAACCGTTGCATTTTATTTTGGGGAAAATTGAAATACCTAAAATGGAAGAAATTTGGTCAAGATTGTATATAGCATGTTAGTGCTAGCAGTGAGCAGGTTTTTTTTTCTTTTGAAAAATTAGAAATGTGTAAACACGCTGGATTGCTTAGCTATGTGAAGTTTAGTAGAAATAATGATGTCATAAAATTCTTGTAAAACGTTTATTATGAGTCAGACATTTTTTAAGCAGAAACACAAATTACCATATTGTCTTCACCACATTTCAGTAAAACTAGATATTTTATAGAAACATTAAACTTAGGGTTTTAACTCAGACATCCAGTTCCACAGTCGAGAATCTTCATTACTGCAAGACAAAGCCCTGAAGATTTGAAAGCAAGCATGTGGTGGCCCACATGCCAACAGTTAAAGCAGTCTGCAGAGGCATAAGAACACGGCTCATCTGGAAAGAGAAGCAGGGAATAGATACTTCAGTGTAAAAATATGGCAAGAAATGAGAGAAAGAAAGGAGGAGAGAAGAGGAGAGCTATTACAGGAGGAAGACAAGCAAAAAAATAAAAAGGATAGAAATTACCTAATCATCTACTACTGCTTATAAAATAAAGTCCTTTTTACACCACAGTGATTTTTGTGAGACTTCCCTTTGTTTTTGTAATAAATACAATTGTCCTTGATCATTTTTAGGCAAATTTCTGTACCTAATTTCTTGAAGCTGAAAAATTCTCATGATAAATAAGAACTAAAATTAGCTGTTTCTTACTGAGAACAAGATGTTACTCTCTTCTTTGTTACTATATTGTAACATCTGAGGCTGGATAGTTTAAGAAGTAGAGATTCATTTAACCGTAGATATTAAAGGCATGTCATATACCACTAGGCAGTGCATGGGAAAGGGAAAGATCATATCCTAGTATACAGGAAGCCAAGAGTAATGAGAAAGAGCTGAGCTTGCTGTTTTCATCACAATATTCTCATAAGAATTAATCCAGGGTCTGTGATAACTACCTGAAGCCCTTCCAAGGGCACACCTGCAATTATATAAGGACCTATCCCTAGGCCTCACCTGCTAATGGTCCCACTATCTCAACACCACCGCACGAGGGACCAAGCTTCCAGCATGCACAACCTTCACAGTACAACCTCCGTCCAAGCCTCAGCCTTCTGCCCACAGTTCCTGTCCTTCTCCCAGTGCAAAGTACATTTAATACCTGCCAGACAGTCCCAAAGTCTTAAGTCATTGAAGCTTCACTCAAAAGTACAACTCCAAAGACTCTGCTGAAATTCAGAGTAAATTCTAGAAGATATTAGCCCATAAAATTTAAAGAAAAACAAATTGCATATTTCCAGAATTCAATATGGGACAGGGATAGGAAAACAAAAAACATATTATTTTCCAAATCGGAGAACTGAGAAAGTGAACGGGTTGAAACTCATCAGGGCAAACATCCTCTTCACACTGTGACAAGTGGTGTTGCCCCAAAGCCTTCAGCAACTTCACCCCTACAGTTTTTCTGCTCCATTTGGCTGCTATCACAGAGGGCAGGTAGAGGCCTGAAGCTTTTCCTGGGGAAGTGGCTCGTGCTACATCTAGCTCTGCCTTTCTGGGGTCCCCAGGGGCTCTTCTCCCACACTTCATGCAGGTACTCTTCATTACTGGCTCTGACTGCCAGAACCTACTCTCTGGCTTACCTGGTTTTTTACTTTCTTTTTGTTTTGTTTTCACAAATCATGATAGAAACCACCATAAACCCATAACTTTTCCATTTTGCATATCTGCACAAACATCACACAGCTGCTAATAAGTCTGCCACCAACACAAGCAGTAACTAGTCTTGTTTGCACCGCCACTGTAGCCAGATAGATCACTGCCAGAAAACAAGGGGGTTCCTACGCAATGAAAATGTGAAGGGTCACGCTTCCCAGAAACTCTTCTCCCTGAGAGTGGTTCCGGACCTATGGAGGGAGAGGCACCTTTGCAGATTTCTGAGATACCCGCTAACCTCTTTGCCTGTCTTGACCATTTGCAACCCAAGTATCATCTTGAGAAAGTTGTAGCTTGGCCACAACCTTACAAACTTTTCACTTATTATTTTTACTTCTTCCCCAGTCAGGCTGTGAAATTTCCAAATCTTTGATTTATTTTGTTTTGTTCTCAAATCACAATAGAGAATACCAAGTGATAAAATAAAATACAAAATAAAGGAAAACAACAACCCTACATAGTCTCATCTTTATATTGTTTACAATTTTTTTCTGCTGTTTCTCCATCTTCCTTAAATTTCACTTTTCATGAAGCTCTAAGGCATAGATACAGTTAAACTAAATTATTTGTAATTGTGTAGCAAGGATTGCCTTTGTTCCAACCTTACCCCCTGCTTTCTGGCCATCATAGCCCCTCATGGAATAATGCCTACATAAGTCCTGAAGCCACATAACATGCCACATGGAATGACAGTCACGTGCACATCCCCTAACCTCCCTCTTCTGTAAAGGCACCGGTATGCACTCATGGGAGATTCATCCTCATGACCTCATCTGATCCTTACCACTTTTCAAAGGCTGCAGCTCTAAACATCATAGTTAGATTAATTTTCCACCTGTTCAATACCTCACAATGACAACTGAAGTTCAACATATGTTTCAGAGGGGAAAACTATGTTCACACAGTAGCACACAACTTGCACTCATCTGCGGTAAGGAACTGGCCACGGAAGGATGGCAGTGACATCCTCATGTTTTTCTCCATCTTCCCTTCCATTCATGCCCAGGTCTCGTGGTCTTTTTTAAACATTCTCCCCATACAAATTCCATATACCTTTCATAACTTTTCACCCTTATTCTCTGTTATTCCAAACCTTTATTTTCCGTTTTCTTTTTTGTGTTCCATTTCATTGTTCTCAAGACCTTCAAATAAAAGCAAGATAAAGGACTCCTTCAGGAGAAAAATACTTCTTGTAGAGCAATACACTAGACTCACTGCTGTAAATTACATTTTTTTTGTACAGTTGTATAGATTGTGTCCTCAAAAAGGCCACATGTTACAAGTCTGAGCCCCGACATGATGGGTTTGGAAGTAGAGCCTTTGGGAGCTGATTATGTCACGTGGATGAAGCCCTCAGGAAGAGGATCAGGGTCCTTACAAAACAGCCCACCAAGAGCTCTCTCTCTCTTTCACTGTGTGATGACAGATGCTGGCTGTCTTAGTTACTTTCTCATTGTTGGGATACAATACTTTGCCCCCACAAGTCAAAGGACACAATGTTTATTTGGACTCACAGTTTATAGAAGTTTTAGGTTATAGTTGGCTGCTTCCAGAGCACGGTGGCTTGGTAGCGGAGCAGAGCAGAGAACCAGCTCATGGCATGACAGGAAATAAGATTAAGGGAGAAGGAAAGGAGGACGACCCTCCCAGGCCATAGCATCAGTAAACCACCTCCTCTAATCAGGTTCCACCTACCAAATCACTTGTAGTGGGCTAATTCATGGCTGAGTGTCCACTTCCATGATCTAGGCACCTCCCAAAACCCCACCTATGAGTGCATGGTGCTTTTGTGAGACACCTAGATATAAACCATAACAATGGCTATCTATGAATCAAGGTGAACAGCTTCAACAGATGCCAAGTTTGTTGGTACCTTAGTCTAGCACTTTCTATCCACCAAAATAGTGAGAAATAACTTTGTGTTTATAAGCAACACATTTTGTGGTACTTTACCTAGCAGCCCAAATACATTAAGACAGGTCACAAACAATACTGTATAGGTAGACAGCAACATAAAATTCATGAAGTATTTTCACCTAAGCCTCTTTTTTATTTTAAAGATTAAAATAGCTAACAAAACAACAATGAAGACAAAGCCAAAAAAACCAAAAAACAACAAAAATGATACATGACCTCAAAACAAAGTGATAAGAATTAACACTGATTGCTACATTATATACTGTTACCTTCAGTGAAGTTGCTCAGTCCACCAGACATAACAATGTAAGATTGATCAAAGAATCAAAGACAGTAACAAGTAATAAAAAAATTGGAAGTGATGCAGAGCTTCACCATACAAGACGGTAAGAGTCCAACAGTGATTCTTATACTGCATATTGTTGTTTTCCGATCAGTCATTCTGATTACCAGATTCAAGTGTACAATGCATTTATAAGGTAAATGGGAAGACTGGATGCTTAAACTTTAATGATGAAACATTTCATGTTTTTATTACCTTAATTTCAAAGATTGTTTTGAAAAGGAAGGGCTTTTTATCAGTATTTAGAATTTTTACATTTAGTGGAACTTAATGAGAATTTTAATGTTTCAAATAGAAGTAAATGGATAAAAAAAGAAAAAAGAAATGTGTGGCATCATAAAGTGATTTGTCCATACTTTCTTGATACTAAAAAGCAAATCCCAATTCCAGCACCAAGAAGTATCTGAGGCCTAGTATAGGTTTTCTTTTCATTATGCCAGCCTGTCAACACTCAGCATGAGACTTACTTTGCAGCTCTAACAAGTAGGAACTTTTAATACTATCTTAGCTCCCTTAATTGGAAAAGACTATCTACAACATGATATTTCAAAGATATTTTTCCCAACACTACATTTATTTTAAGGAAAATCTGCAGATATGCATTAAAAAGATATATAAGAGCATAGAGGAGTCATGAATAAAAATAATTGAACATTTTCAAAGTGAATGAACTAGAATTTATACATCTAAATGAGTACCATCTTTCTAAGTAGTGCCCTTCAGAGAATGAACACCTAGTTCAATGGTGGTGCCATTGCTCAAAGGGCCTTTGGAAATCTATGGGGAATGATTTCTGAGCCAGATATAGTCACACTTGATATAAAAACGAATCTCTTTAGACATAAGAATGTCAGGCACAATTCTAAGGAGACATACTTATTAGGAAAAACACCATGAATTTCCTCTTAATAAAAAAACATATGCTGAAAATTAATAAATATCTTCCACTGGTGGTAACCATCACAAGAATAACTCAATAATTTCAAAATTAGGATTGAGTATGTAGAAATGAGTTAAATTTAGTTTATTTGTTTTGATTTATTACACATCTTGCAAGTATCCCAGCTATGTAACAAGAACACCGTAACATTAGTTCGATAGCCATGTTCATTCAACAAATAGAATATGACTGCTTGGCTGCTACATGTTAAAGATGAAAATAACCAAAGAAAGAATGTAGAATTTTGCTCTTAATCATATTTTCTGAAATGCACTTTAATGTTAGCTATATTGGGAGGAGATTTAACAATACTACATTCTTTCTATATGAAGTATTGGTTTCAGTGTTGTTTTAACTCTTCATTTCTTCCATGTTGTGTCACTTTACTAAGACTTACAACTTAAAAGATGCTTAGCAGGAAGTTGGGCAAAGAATATATATTTGTACCTTATTAGAACATATATAAAATGATCTGGAATAGGTAAATACATAGAGAAAGTAGATAACTGATTTCCTGGGGCCTGGCGGCAACAGAGAATAAATAAGTGGGGGCGGGGAATGGAACATGATTATTAATGGTTACGGAGTATCAAATTTGTTAAAATTGATTCTGGTAATGGTTGCAGAATACTTAATAAGCCAGAAGAAATTTCATTCTGTATTTTCAATGAATGAATTATGTGAATTGTGTCTTAATAACATTTTTAAAATAATTTCACACTTAAAATTTGCATATGATTCATGGAAATAACCAGTGGAAATACAAACACACAGGACAGCTGAGTGTGCATTTAAAACTAAGGTGGAGACTGTGAAATTCTTACTGTGAGATCATGGACAGATCACTTTCTTTCTCTGGATTGTTTTCTCCATTTATAGAATGTCAATTTTAATATTTACCTGGCATACGTTGTTCATGAGCATAGTGTGAGACATTTATTTAATGTGCTGCACATGGTCTACAGACAACAGCTACTGCTGTTGTTGTTATTGTCATTTACAGGTACTGTTTGAGCAAGGGTGTGCTGAGACAACCTCCTCACAAATCTCAGTAACTCAAAACAGATGCATTTCTCATACCACACTCCAGTGGTCCGCTACAAACATGGTCTGAGAGCTCCAGGTAATGATCACTGTGGCACTATTCCACATCACTGGGTACTTTGTTTCCATCTTGCCAGAGTCCTGAGAATTATAGTCTGGAGAAGCAAAATTTACTCTCACCTGCATCATATAAATATCACATCCTTCTGCTCACATTAACCAGAATGCAGTCACATGGCGCCCACCCAAATCCTTGGGCAACTGAGAAATGTGTTCTCCCTGAATGCTCAGGAAGAAGCAATGCTGGGCTTAAAACAGTGTCTTTTCTTTACAACATACAATTTCTTTATACTGGTCATAAAAGAAATATTTCTTCAACAGCCGTAACAAGCAGTGGCTTTGTTAAGTAATTACAGCTTGCTTTTGGGATCGTCCGTTCTCCCCTGGATTCATAGTTACATCACCTGGGAGATAGCAGACAGTCACAGCTTCATAACTATGTTCCCTTTGTGTATATCTTCTGTACCTGTTGAAGGACGTTTAACTAAATGTACAGTGATCTTGCTCTGTAGGGCATCTCTAAGAATGCTATTCCAATCAGCAGTGGCACATGAGGTTTCCTTCTCCAACTGAAAGTGCTCACTTTGAGAATCAATGCCCCAGTGTGCACAGAGCTCAGTGGTGTGTGAACGTGCACACTGAACGATGGAATCCACACTGCTACAACAGCACAGTGGGCTCTGGGGCACGCGCCTGGCTCATGTGGGTCTTTCTGGTTTCCAATTAAGCCTTCCCCTTCCAGGACGAACTTCCAAAATAGATCATTAGCATTTCCAATAGAAACAATTCATGACAGGTCCGTGTGCCATAGTGAGAAGAAATCAATGCCTTCGAACTACTTTACTTGTTTCCTGATCCAGCAACAGCTGATACCAGGGAAGAATAATTCCCTTAAAATTAATTGGGTCCATTTCCATTTGAAGAAACAATTTATTAAGAACTCCCACCAAAGAGTGAATTCTGCCAAATTAGCAAACACTATCTCAAACAACGTTCTGTTCTAATGGAAGCAGAAGTTTATTTAAAAATTCTGTATCTTTTTTGATTTTATTCTTTAAAATTAAAAAACACAAATTTGACTGCACATGCATCAATTATAGAGAATGACAATCTAAATCTACTCAAATATAATTAGTGTTCAAAAGCACTGTCCTAAGTCATATTCTTTTCTTTTATGAATCACTTTTTTAAAACCTGAATTGTTCAACAACCACATACACACATGTGCATACATTAATCTCATAAACTTATACTTAACCTTTCTCTCAGGTTTGCCATTCTCTTTTTTGTTTGTTTGTTTTTGGTTTTGTATTGCTTGTTTGTTTTTTTGATACAGTCTCACTTTGTAGTTCAGGCTGGCTCTGGACTCCCTATGTGGTCCAGGCTGGCCTCAAACTCACAATGACCCTCCTGCCTCAGCCTCCCAAGTGCTGGGATTGCAAGTGTATACCACCAGGTCTGGCTGACATTCTGTTAAGTTCCTTAATCAGCAAATGGTACCTAGATTTTGGCAGGATATAATCAGTGTATGCTGATAGAGTTATGAGACACTACTATAAAAGTTAAGATGTGGTAACTGATTAATCTTTTCCTACTAAGTCTTAATTCTGGTCACTTCACTAAGTCTCTGCAGTCTTTGTCACAGAGATCACCATCTCTTACCTGGGCAACTTCAACAGCTGTATGATTCAGTTCACGCACCCTTTCTGCCCATGTGCTCTAGAGTGTGTCACTCCCCTTCTTGAAACCCATAAATTGGGCCTAAGAGGCCTATTTTATTGAAAAGTACACTGACTGTTTTCATTTTTAAAGACTTTATTATATTAAAAGACACATTGCCAGTAATCCTTGTCAAAATACCGCCCTCTTCCTCCTGCCATGAATAAGGCAAATGAGGACACAACCTAATATTTTGTTATGAGCCTGTCTTTACTTTGAATGGCCAATAACAGAAGTATTAACTGTATTTTTGACTACAATTTACAAGGACACAAAGACAGTTTCCAGAACTACTCCAGCAAGTGGTAAGAACATCAGGATAAGTGATTTTAGGGAACAGTTTGGGGGAGGTAAAGACAATGTGTCTTTTAGTTAACTTTTTAAAAAATTAACATCTTTTGTATTTTTGACCCTACTTATAATCAAAACTTATTTCATGACTCAGAAGTCCCACTGATTCTGGACTTCCAGCTCCACTCAACTTAGAGAAATGTATATGGTCAAATATATTTTGATATTAAAAATAGAATGACATGTTTAACAAGCCCATATAAGACTGTAGCCATCTAAGTCTATGTTCTCTCTTTGTGAGCAAACATCATGGAAAGAAATCTTCACACCTATTTAGTTTATCTTCACTTCTCCAAATGTTTCCAGAGCAAATAATCTAGCCATATAAAAAATAAATTGTGTGGTTTTATAATCTCAACACAATTTTGGGTTCCAAAGTATTATTAGTTAGCTCAGCTGATAGTTTAATCCATGGAAAAGCAGCCCAAACTGTATTTTGGTGGCTGAGAATAGTCTAGTTCTCAGTTAAAAACGACAAGTGTCTCAGATGGAAAGTATTCAATAGGATTTAAATTAATTTCTAAATACATCCAAGAGATGGTAAATGCACCAGCAACCATGGTAGAAGTCTGATCTTTCAAGGAGACTGCTCCACGAAAAGCAAACATGTCATTTGGGCATGTAATTTCTCATCATTCTGATAAACATATGCTATTACCTTATTGTCAGGCCTTCTATGTCACCTTCAGTTTTGACTCCCTCATGAGTCTGGGGACAAATCAGGTTAGGATCATGCTTACTCCCTTTCAAATGCTACCCTAGAGTCATTATACCACATTGATTCTCCAACACCTAACATCCTTGAAGATTGGAGGTAAAGACAGAAACCTGGGTTTGTACTTTATTTTCTGTAGCACAGAGCCCAGTCAGTGTATGCAACATTCTTTGTGTAGCTTCTGGACTCTTACCAAGTTCTCTTGCTACTTTCCTCTTCGTAGCTTTCAACTCTGCCAGTTCCTCAGCCAGAGTCAACAGTCACACACGGGCCCTGCCTGTTCACTGTGTCACCTTCCTCAAACAACAGCATGGTGCCCGAAAAGAAAAACACAGTGGAAAGGTGGTGCTTTAAGGGTGACTTCATTGATTAGGAATATATCCTACCATGTCAGAACAAGTGAAGGAACATCTGCTGGCTTTTGCACTTTGGGTTTAGTAGCGCCGCTAAAATGCCAGGACAGCAGCAGGCAGTCAGAAATTATGAGTCTTAAGGTAATGACTCAGCAAGAAAATAAAAACAGTAAATTTGGCCTTGAATGGAAGCTGTGGGCTCCAAGAAGCATCTGGGTAAACAGATTTATGAAATGTCAAAGATCAACATTGATATTAAAGTATTAAATTAGGACAGAGTGCTCTGTTTCAGCTTTCCTTTGGGAAATGTCTGTCTTAGTCTGCTCTGGCTGCTGTAGCAAAGTGTCATAACCTCGTGCAACAGAGACTTGTTTTCTTCCTGATATACAGGCTGGAGGCCTGTGATCAGGGTACCACAAGAGTTGAATTCTTGTAATGTCCATCTTCTTCACTTGCAGGCAGCTGCATTTTCCTGTGTCCTCATTTAGTTTCCTGTGGTATTTGTGAGCAAGGGGAAGACAGAAATAGAGACACAGGCAGACAGACAGGCACACACTCACAGACACACAGGTGCCTCTTCTCCTCTGTATACAGATACTAATCCCCTGGAATCAGAATGATACTTTTATGAGCTCATTTAATCATAATTATCTACAGGAAGACCCTATCTCCAAGAATAGGTGGTGTGTAAGAGTTCAGAATTAACATGTGGAGGGCACACGACAGTCTATACCAGTGTCATTGAGACTATCGTGGATGTAATATGCTAGGTTAGTTTTTGAACATCACATCACATTCACAAAGTTTTATGTTTACAGTGGTCATTAATGTCACACTAATGCTTTCTGACTACTGCTGCCCTACCCTTCCACAGAAGTGTGTCAAAACCAGAAGACATTCCCTCATTGGCTTCAACTATTGATCTAAGAGGTGAAGAGGACAGGATCCAAGCAAGACGAGGAAGAAGCAGAAATTCTTACACTGGAAAGTAGGAGCTTCCTCTCATTTATTTATTTTTCCATTTACCAGTACAGGGTGGCGAGAGGCCTCTAAATTCATACCCCACATTCAACCAACACCATTCTTATTTCCTATCATTAAGTATTTGTAGCTAGTATTAAATTTGTTTGAACAACTCTATGACTAAAAAGCATTGGAATCCATAAAACACATTTAAGAGTTAGCAAACTTCAGTTAGTGTCACTGTTATTATTGATAATTATGTCAACTTGGGGAGACTAGAGGTTTGGTTAAGTGACCCAGCAGTTCTGCATCTTGATGCGAAAAGGACACACCCTTCCTGCTCTAGGATGTTGTTCATTGTGTCAATTTGAAGAGTTTAGAAGGTTACCTATGTGACTCAGCAGGGAGCTAGGGTGCTTACTCTGTATTCATCCTGAGCCTGTGGAAGAGGGGAGCATGCAGAGGGTGTGGGTGTAGAGGACCAGCCCCACACCTCCAGAGCAGGTAGGCTGCATACAAAAAGGGTATTGAGAAAGGACTGGCTGCTGGTTCTTCAGAGGAGCTCTAGTCTTTGCCTTCGCCTCTGTTATCTCCTGGCTTCTGGTGCAGACTATTCAGCTTCTTCCTGGGACTCTTCATACTTCTGTTGTAGACTCTCCAGCCTTCTTCTCATAGATTCTTCAGCATTCCATCACAGACCTATCAGCCTCCTGATAGGGACTTGCAAAGACACTGCAGTGAGCTTCAGGCCCAGGACTGGGCTCTTCAATCTCCAGCATGTAGACATTCTCTGCACATTTCCTCATCTAACTCTGTGGCTGACCACTGTAAGCCAAAATTGTAATTTCTTGTACATTTCTATATGTTGTGTTATACCTGTTTCTCTTGTAAGCTCTGACTGATACAGTCACCAAAGATCTTTATAATTGAAGCGTTATTCAGAAATGCCATACCCATTATTTTATGTATCTATCACTGCTTTGTGTCCAAGGGCAGAATTAGGCAAGTGTGACAGGAATGTACATGACTCACAAACCTAAAATATTTACTCTTGACACAGAAAATTCTGTGGGTCACTGGCTCATAGGATCTGCTCTAATAATCCACATTATTAAATCCAGCACTAATGTAGGGTTTGAGATTTTGGAGTTTCAAGCCCGCACAGGTGCTAACAGATACTCCTGTATTGTGCCTCCATAGTCGGTAGTGTGCACTCCAACTTACCTTCCTTTCTTAATGTTTTATAATGCAAATGCCCACTTACCTAGCTGTTTTTCACACATAAACATAAATGGCCATGTGGAGTGATATTGGTGGTTTTATTCTTTATTATATCCCTGGCAAGTAGCACAGTGCCTGTCATGTAAGAGGTGCTTCAGGATCATTTGCTGAATTACTGAGTGAAAATATATTAGAGGTTCAATATAACAGCTATGTGTTAAGTGCAGCTCATATTCCAGCAGTATTTAAATCCATAAGGACACAGTAGTGAAAAACACAGACAGAAAGCATTGCTCTCATGCTGCTTACATTGTACTGAAGGAAGCAAATTGCAAACAATTATATATAACCTAGTGGAGAATAATTATGAAGCTAAAAAAGTGTGGCCAAGAGCGGACATACAAAATGTAGGCTGTGGAACCAGTGACATTGGTTTAAACTTTTACATACATCACCAGAGAAGACCTAAACTGAAATCAGTCAAGAAACAAAGAGTTAGTGTTTGTAATTAAGAAAGCCAATAAATGATTTGACTAGATATTGATCCTATGAGTAGGAGTGAGAAGCTAATTCAAGGAAAAAAGAGAAAAAATATGAGAAACTACCTGTACATGGAAAAGATCTTAGCAGAAATTCAGAATTGAAAGATGCTCAGAAAGCCAATTAGTACATGATGGCATTATTCTTAAAAAAAAGAATGACAGAGAAAAGGACTCACATGTCTCTAGCACTATTGCTTTAAAAATAATAAATGTATCACAGAGGAGACGTTTACAAATATTCAACAAAGGCCTGAGTTCTGGCACTCCACATCCACATCAATTGCTATTCAATGATTGCCGCTGACTACGGTTTTGTTTAAGGTTTTATAGGTTTAGTAGAAAGGAAGGCAGGCAGGGAACTGAGCAGAACTATCTCTAGTAGTGCACACTGATAACCTCTAAACACTGCCTTCCTCACACTAACTCTTTTAAAGTCTGGCTTGAAAGTCTTGTACAGTACTGGTGGGGGAGGGTGTCATGGACATTCACTCTTCTCTTATTCACGTAATTATGTTTTTATACAGATAGTTCAGGGAAGAACTGTCCCTCAAGAAGTTTCTTTTCTAAGAAAGGGAGTGAAATGGGAACACAAATAGGGAAATCGATACACTCTAGGATTAGCATGGCTGGGTTCAAATCTCAGATGTTGACACTTTCTTTGTACATAAAATTTGTCATTTCTGTATCCAGTGTTTATCCCAGCTTTGTCAAATATAAAACCAGGGCAAACGTAAATGCCTCCTAAATTCACATATGATCTTAGATGGGTAACTGGGAGGAGCAGGAAAAGTGTTGTTAAAAACAGTTATTAATAACACATTAATCCTGGAGTGTTAATTAAATCCACATATGTGGACAAAAATTAAGCAGTTGGGTCTCCAGAGAAGGATAGAAGGCCGGAGAGATACCAGCTATGATAAAAAAATATGGTGAATGTTTACTTTTCAAAAAAATGCTACAGTAAAAGACATGCTGTCATTAATGCTTCTGAAAATTCTCCCCCTCCCTTCATGCATCCCATCATTCATGCCACTTTCTGAAGCACTTCTGGAATTCCTGTTACAGGGATCTTTAGTTGTGTGATACTAGCTGCCTCAAGGTGCCAAATATAAGCAAAACATTGGCTTTCCCGATCATTTTGACTTTAGATAATGGCCAGAAATTTCACAGTGTCAGATTCAGTGAATCAGGTGGAGGAGGACACGCTCTATGTGCTCTTTTACAAGCTAGCCTTTCAGCCGGACGGCATTTGGCAGCAACATTCACTGTAGTTTTGGTCAAACTTTGTAAAGATAGGAAAAAGGACTTCCAGACATCCTCCAAAACTGGCAAGAGCAATGGGGTGGCTGAATTCAAAGTGAACAGAGTATTCTTAGGATGAATCACAAGGTTTCTTTTACTATAATTTGTGTTAAATGTAAACATTCGCCATGTATTTGGGTCATACCTGGTAATTATAGCTGCGCTCTGTGGTGCCGGTGATATGTGAAGCCAGGAGAACGAGTGTGGTTGGGTAAAAGAACATTTCTAAAAACGTGTCAGTGCAAAACTCTCTAACGGCTACACAGGAGAGCAGAGAGAAACTTAGAAAATATGTAGGATTTATTTTCCATGCACAAATAGGTGTGCTGTAACAAAGAGGTTCTGCCCATACATAAGAAATTTAAATTCTTACCCAGCATCAACACTAGTACAACAAAGACTCAAATACCTCCATGGAGAGTGAGGTGGCGTTATATGACGAACTTGGGTGGAGTTAGGGATGAGCCAGAAGCATTTGCCCCGTTGGCTTTACTCCTGAGTCGTACCAGTACCCTAAGTTTCAAGTTCGGCCCTTTCCTGTCTCCAGTTACGGACAAGTTCAGATGCCCTGCGTACATAAAAGCAAGCTGAAAAATGGTGATGAAACTTTAAAATGTGCAAGCTTCTTTTGCACTTCAAAGCATCTACATTAATAGCTGGAAATATAGTAATTCTTACAGAGTATATTTACCACTCCAATATTCATTATTTTAAAACATTTAAAATATCCAATTTCTTCAACAAGGCAGAAAGGTTCAGCTAATCCCAGATCAACAGATATCTTTAAGATATTATTTGAAAGATTGCATGGAGAGACGGAGATGCAGCAGAGCGAGGGAAGGGGTGTAGAGCCTATACATGACCCGGGATTCAATTTCAAATACCACAGCAAAGAAAACGAGAAAGTTTTTAAAAACTGCAGAAATCAAATCAATCTCATAAATGAATTTATAATATTTAATCAAACACTACTGAGCATAGAAGGTAGAAAAACATTAAAAATATAAACAGGACAAACCAAGCTGTGTTCCTTTGTATATAATTCTTATTTGTATATAATTATAGATTTGTGATACCAAAGTCCTTTACCGCTGAATAATGAAAATGAGTAACCCTACATATCAAACACAGTTCATCCTGTAAGTAAGCTCTTTCCAAATTTTAATTTTCCACTCTTTATCTTTTCAACCCTAATAGCTATTTCTTTTGCAGTCCTAGTATAACAAGGTACTTCACATAAAAATACAGTGCACATCAAAATGGTAGTCACTGTCAGGACGCCAGCACATGAAGAGCAGGACGCCAGTACATGAAGAGCTAGTAATAAGTAATTGGGAAACACCGACATTTTGATGAGAGATCTGAGGTAAATAGCTTCCTGCCAGACTTTCCCAATATGCCTTGATTTCATACTAGAAAGTTGTGTTTGTGAATGAATTTGGCCAGGTGGTTACCGATCTGATTTACAAAACAATTCCTAGAGGACAGACCTGGGGGAGAACTGTCCTCCTCATCCAGTGTGTTGGCAACATCACGGCTGATTCTAGTATTCATATCTTGTGAAAGAATTATAGTATTTGAAAAGTAAATAAGACTTTGAAATTTAAGGGTTTTTAAATTAGAGTGAATAGTATAAAATCTCTCTAAACACATACATTAGAGTAATATTCCAAGCTTGTGTCAATATTAAGAGGAATAAATATCACAGGTATCAAATAAAATAGGAACCTAAACCATTAAATATAGTAACATTTTAAATACATAATACTGATCATGACACATGGCAGGCACCAGACGAGCAGTAGTTTTTTCTCTGTACTCTGCTGCCTTAACTGTCATGTGTGACAAGAGGAGCAGATATCCTCCCAATCAAGAAAAACTGTACTTAGCAACAGAGTTTATTTAATGCAGGCCATTTATGTCTATAATGAATTATACGATATTGAATAATTTTAATTTTGTTAAGAGGGTAGGTCTCATGCTGTGGGTTTTACCATAAAAAAAAAAACAAAGCTAAAACTGAAGCAAAACACAAGGAATAATACTGCATACCTTGAAGATACATGAATTCATTTTCTCAACCATCAGGTTCCACAAGAATAAGAAAATTAGGGCTTCGGGGTTTTTTTTCTTTTTCATCTCCATTACATCAAATTCCAAGGGAACATTTCTTTTCATAGAGTTGCATTTGTGAGAACCTGTCATCAGAGGACAAGATAATATTTTAGTCTGTAGCTATTGCACGAAGAACGACAGGAATGGACAGGCCTGTCCGTCTGCAGTATGGAGAGACAGCGCACTGCAGTAAGGGAAACAGTACGTGCAAAAGTGATGGACTTCACACCACTGTAATTTGCAGAAGGATGAATAAAGTAAATCCAAAACCTAAAGGCCTAGTACAAAAATGCTTAAATTAACCTAAGTATGAGTTTCAGGCAAAATGGGAAAGTTCTCTTATTTTGCATCTTTCTAGTTTTGCAGACTGTTATTGTTCTATCTGCAAGCCTGCTTTTATGAGCTATATTAGATCTAGGCATTTTTTTGAAGGGGAGAAGTTGATTCTTTTACATTTCTTTTTAAAGTGCTGCTTAGGTATTTGAAATTCTGTTATTGTAAAGTAGAATTTAGTGGTTGTTCTTGAAATACAGCAAAACGAGTAAGTTTTCAATTGCTATAATTTGTCACTTACCAGATTCTCATTAGTGCTAGGATTTTCAGATTCTATCAAGTATTATATATATAGAGTAGAAACTAGAACTAGTTCAAAGATACAGTGTTTTTCTTTCAAAGGTATATTTTCCATGCCTTATCAAAATTAGAATTTTCAAAATAATGAAACCATGAAGTAATGTTTTCTTACCTTTTCCTTCCAGTAGTAAGCCCGTAAATATTATATTAGTTGTTGATTTTAGGCAGATAAATATTATAATGAAATGTACCTTTATTACAGGTATATTGGGGAATAAAAAGGTTGAATTTTATAAAATATTTTGTATTATCTTATTTTTCTCTTGGCATTGATATGTATTATTGACTCATAAGAGGGATGCCTCAGATATTTGCTAACTCCTACATACATAGCATGTGCACAATAAACTCTGTTTAGTAACACTGCTAATATTTGAAGTGCACAACCATTGCCTTCTTTGAGAATATTTTTCTATAGAATTTTGACTGACGTTGGACCATGGTTGTGCGTGCACATGCATGTGTGTGATCTATGGCTGTTAGTGTTTACTTTCAGGGCTCTGTCTTTTGTTTTGGATAACATACTTTTTTTTTTTTTTTGCGGTACTGGGGATCGAACTCAGGACCCTGCACTTGCTAGGCAGGCGCTTATTCCACTGAGCTATATCCCCAGCCCTAACATACTTATTTTTATGAAATTCACAAAGCACACAATTCACTCATTTACAATGTGAGATTCACTCATTGCTATGGGATTTCATATATTCACAGCACTGCTTAGCTTTCACCACTATGTGATTTTAAAACATTTTTATCATTCCAGAATTTTATTTCAGGCTTTTTTTTCTCTATTTTTTAAAATTTCAAAGAACATTAAATTTTTAAAACAGCAAAACAACTTCCCATTTATCCTTCCCTCAGTTTGCCAAGTGTGTGGAACTTATAACTGTTACACTTATCAAAACATATAAATAAATATTTATGCAATACTATTAATTTATCCAGTGACTTAATTCAGATTTGAGCCATTTTTTATCGTGTGCAATTCTTTTCTAGTTCATAATTTGATCCAGTATTTGAAACTTCTTAGTTACTGTACCTCCACATTTTCTTGCACGACAAATACCTCCTTAAATATTCCTATCTTTTATACATTTTGTTATGGACCTAATATTTTTACCAGCATGATGTCAAATCCTATATTGAGTCATGGATTAGAAAAACTACATTAATGAAACAATTGGTGAAGTAGAATTAGCCCTGAAGATAAATTATTAGCATATGTCAGTGTTACTATGCAGGTTTTGGTAAATATAGTTTAGTAACATAAATTGTTAGGGATGCATGGGAAGCCAAATTTGGAGGCATAGTCCCCAAAATAATACACTTTGGGAGGTGATTATGCTTACATGAGCTCACAAGGATGTGGTCAGTATTATGTGATTAGTGCCCTTATAAGAAGAGGAAAAATATGGACATGGTGGCAAACCTCTGTGTTGAGTTCCGCAAGATAAGAGACGGTAGGAAACAGAGGGAGGTTGTGCAGGCAGGAGAGGGATTTGGAGAAGCAGAACAGCAGGGGAAGGGGGAGTAAAATTGATCAAGATGTCATGTACCAGTTCCCCAAGATTAATGTAATTACTATGGATCACACAATGTACCAATAACACATTTTTTAAAAGGGCTGGAAATACAGCTCAGTGTGAAGCCTCTGCGTTTCATACCCACTACCACAGAAATGAAAACAATCCTCATCTCTCTGTCTCTCTGTTTCTCTCTGTCTCCCCCGCCCCATTTCCTCTCTCCCATTCAAATATAGCAAGAAATGGGGCCATCTGCACACCAGGCTGAGTACTCTCTCCTGACACTAAATCGACTGGCCCCTCAGTCTTGGATTTACACCTCTCCACTCAATCTTCCAGAACTCAAAAATGAATGTGTTTGATGATTAATCCCCTCAGTCTATGATACCTTGTTCTGAGTATCCCAAACTAAGACTATATTTGAATGTTTGTAAAGTACAGGCAAGTTATCTTGTAAATTATACACACCTTGGGTTTGTATAGTCTATTCCTCAATGCATTCAGTTTACGCATTTTTATAAAGAATAGCATGAAAAGATATGTTGAGTGGTGATGTTCACCGTGATCATTGCTTAAGGTAGTGTCTGCCATATGTTTACATTTATGTTTTAGCATTGTCTCTACACATTTTGAGGTATCTTGTGGTTAGATACATGGAGACTACGTGAATACTATCGTAATCTTCCTTAGACATTCACTCCCTCATTTCTGCATCCACTGTTGAGTACAACAATGATTACTGTGGTGTTTGCACGATGCCACCTAGCAATAATATAGCTTAAAACCTTTGAATACTTTTCTTTATTCTGAACAGGCACAGTAGAATTTCACTCCTTCTTGAAATTAATTAACTGATTGATGTAGTCATTTCATCCATAACAATTGAAGTGCTGCTTATGTACATGAGAGAACTTGCTAGTCATAGGTGTTTCAACTGTGAAGAGAATGTATAATGACTTCACCATGAGGAATCATTCAGAAGAGGGAGGAAAATATGTAAATTTAAGTGCAACTGAACATTGTAATGAAAATAGCAGTGAAACTATTGGAAAAAGTCACCGACTATTTGTGGAAACACATTTTTAAATTTTTAGATTTCTGCCATGATTACTGGTCCATTTTGACTTTATATCTTGCTCAGTTTTACTAATACTTAATTTCACATAATACTATCATTACTTTCACTGGTTTCTTCAAATAACTTAGCGTGAAATTGTATGAGGTTTTCTCATATTGTTAATTCATAAAGGTACTTACAACAATAGACTTTGAAGTCAGAGAGCTTGGATTTGAGTCCAAGCCCTGTCCTTCCCTTGTTTTGCAGTTTGGTAATATTTCTTCACTTCGTACTCACATTCTCTAAATCATCCCACACATGCTATTCCATAACCCTTATTTGTACTTGTATTCTTACTAGTATTGGACTTTTATCTGTTCTAGCTTTTGTGTTATTATTTTTCTTTTTCTTCCTGATTAAATTTAAGTAAAGAATTTCCTGCTATCATTAATTGGTAATTCATTAATTTCAACATAATTTTAATTTTAATGAAGGAAAACTTGCATGTAAAAGTCACAGACCTTGAAGGTACAATTTCCTAATTTTCTAAAAATGTGTACAACCAAGCAAAAATCACTTTAACCAAATAAATCTTGATTACTGTAGGAATTTTTCTCATTCTCTCTTCCAGTAAATTTTGTGGGCAGTCATAACTCTAATTTATTTCACCTCTTGGTTCCATTTCTTCTGAAATTTAATGTAAATAGAATTATACATCACCTACTTTTTGTTTGTTTCAAGTTTGTTGTGCATAAATTTTTGAAGGTATATCATGTTACCCTGGATAGTTGTCATTCACTTATTTGGTTAAATGAGATTTATTTTGGTGCCTGGAATTGAACTCAAGACCTTACTCTTGCCAGGCAACTGCCGTGCCTCTGAGCTACTTTCCTGGGCTTGAGATTTTTCATTTTAAGGATATACCATAATTTTATGCATTCCACTTTTATTCACCATTTGAGGTTCTTTGGGATCACAGTTAGCATTTTTTATGTACAAATATTTTGATGAGCACACGCTTTCATCTCATTCACAGAACTGTCTAGGAGTAGGAGAAATTGCTGAAATAATGAATAGGTGGATTTTTCACTTACTCTTTTTCTTTTTATACCATGAGTAAAGGTATTTTCAATTCATGATTGCTAAATATGTACATCACTTCATATAATTACCACTTTTGGGGGTGAAGACCTTTACAATCTACTCTCAGCAGTTTTCAGTATGCACTCTATTAACTACAGTCACCATATTTTCCAACAGAATTCCTGAACTCATCCCTCCTGTATAACACAAGGAAATCTTGTATACTTTGACCAACATTTTGCCCCGATCCCCTCTCCATTGTTACATGGTAAGAATAATTCTTCTGGGGCTGGGGATATAGCTCAGTGTAATAAGCGCTTGCCTAGCAAGTGCAGGGTCCTGGGTTCGATCCCCAGTACCGCAAAAAAAAAAAAAACAACGAATAATTCTTTTGTCTATCTCTCTGACAGTAACTCTTCTAGATTTAATAAGTAAGGACGAACATATAGTATGTGCCCTTCTGCCTGACTTGTTTCACTTAGCATACTATTGTCAAATTAAACAATGTTCCTGTAAATGCAAGGAGTTTTTGGCTTTTAAGGCCCTATCATAAATAGATGACAGAGAAATAGATATAATGGAATATTATATAACACGCTTTTATTCACTCAATAATTGAACACTAAGTTGATCATATATTACTATGATTGAAATTGTAATGAACATGGGAATGCAGATGTTTCTTAGACATGTTGGTTTCATTACCTTTTGTTGTATATCCATTAGTGGGATTGCAGATCAGATAGCAGCTTTACATTTAATTTTTGGAAGCCTCCATATTGTCTTCCATTAGGATTGCAATAATTTAATTTCTACCAATGCTGTACAACAGATGTACAACAATTTTCTTTTTATCTATACCCTTACCAACACATTTTAGTTTTCATTTTTGCTACTATCAATTCTAATGCATGCAAAATAATAGCTATTTTATTTTGGATATATGTGATAATTAACAAGATTGAGCATTTTATTTCTATAGAGCCTCTTTTGAAAAATGATTATTCAAGTCCTTTGCCATTTTTAAATCAGTTCATTTTTCTTCCAGTTGAACCATCTGAATTCTTTATATATGAACTTTTTAATCGTTTGTGTCATATACAAGCATTTTATAATTGTATTCTGTAGGTTACCTCTTCATTGACTCCTTTATTATGGAAAATAATTGTAGTTTGATACCGTCCTGTTTGTCGATTTTCTATTTTATTGCCTTTACTTTTGGCATCTCATCTAAAATATCTTTGCCAAGGTCTATGTCAAGAAGCCTGTCTTCTGTTTTTCTTTGAGGATTTACCATATAAAAAAGACATTAGGAAAAAAATCTAACTTACGGTAACATCAAAACAATATAATACTTGAGAACAAATTTAACCAAGGAAGTAAGAGACTCATATACTAGGAGCTATAGAATGTAAAACATCGATGAAGTCAAACACAGTAGTACATGCCTGTAATCCCAGCACTCTGAGAAACTGAGGCAGGAGGATGATAAATTCAAGCCCATCCTGGGCAACTTAGCTGCATAGCAAGACCCCATCTCAAAATAAAAAATTAAATACTAAAAGGGGCTGTGAATGTTTAATCTCCAGTACAACACATGGAGAATTATGAAAGAAATTAAAGATATAAATAGTGGACAAAATACTTGTGTTCATGGACTGCAAGTATCACTATTGTTAAAATGTCCACACTGCAAAAACCACTCTACAGAGTCAGTGGGATCCTTATCAAAATTCCAATGACATTTTCCCCCAGAAATAGAGAAATCAAGTCCCATAAATTATGTGTATTAACACAAAATCCTGAATGGCCAAAGAAATCTTTAACAGAAAGAGCAAACTTGGAGGCATCGTACTACCACACAGCCTGAAAAGGCTGGGGTACTCAGAGCTGAGTAGTACTGGTACAAATAGATGCTTTGATGAGTGGAACCAAAACGTACCTCGGGGAGAGGATAGTTGTTCATCAAGCGATGCTGGACAAACTGCACAAACACATGCAGAACAATGGAATCGCATCCTCATTTACACCTTAAACAGAAGTCACTCAAAAAAGACCCGAAATGTAAAGATGGGGCATTAAATTATGAACCTCCTAGGGTGTGGTATATGTTTAACTTTATAAGAATTTGTGGGAAACGTTGCCAAAATAGCAGGACCATGTTATACTGTGATTAGCAATGCATCTATAATGTTGCTAGCTTTTGGCATTGTCATTCGTTTTAACTTTTGACATGCTAACGCAAGGAAAATGGTATCATTTTAGGTTTAATTTGCTTTCTCAGATATTAAGGATATTGAGCAACTTTTAATGTTCTTTTTGGATATTATTATGTATATTCTCAATATTTTTGACAAATTTCAAAGAAGTTGCCTTTTTAAAAATGTTTTTAAAATAAATACCTGATACATGTTCTCTAAACATATTTTTATATGAAGATAAATGTATATGGACAGATGTAGTATCAATATTTATAGGCATACATAGATGAACTAGGTATTACATATACATTATCTACACATACATGTCTACATCAATACATTAAATGTAGTCTATCTCTGTATGCATAATATGTGTAGAGATATTTAGAAAGATACATATTTATAGCTAACCTATTTCATACATATAGGCAAAGAGAAAGCATGTGTTTTTGTTGATTTATACTTTTCTATGGAGAAGTCAGGGTGCTAAGAATGTGATCACGTTTGCCTCTTTAAGCATTATGATTTTAGCTTTTATATTTAGACTTATCACCAATGTCAATTTAATTTTTATTTGTTATGAAATAGTTGAGGTTCATGTTTTTCTAGATATGTATTTAATTGTTCCAGAAGGATGGGGGGGAAGGAAAATTTTCCTTCCTGTATTGCATTCTCTTGGTGTTATTGATGAAAAATCAATGGATGAGGTATGTTTGGGTCTGTCTCTGAATTCTTCATTCTGTTTTACTGACCTATGATTCTCTCTACATGCTAATAATAGCACTGTCTTGATTATTTTAGATTTACTATCAATCTTGCGGTGAGAATACTTATTGCAGCGAATTTATCCTTCTTTTCAATTTTCTCAATACATCCTAGTTATTGTGCTCTTCCCTATAAATTTTCAAATTGGAATGCCAATTATTATCCTAAAAGGTTTAGTTGCGATCTTAACATTAAGCCTTCCACTGTTTAAGAATTATGGATATTTCCGTTTATCATTGTGTGATTACTTTTGGCAGTGCTTATTGTCATTGGCTGTTTAAACCTCTTTCACAATATTAGATAAATGTTTTCCTAATTATTTTATTTTATAATGATATAATGCAGTTTCTATTTTCAAATTTGTGCTTTCCTGTTATTCAGTGCTAATATAAAAATGCAATTGATTTTTCTAAGTTGATCTTGTACCTGGAGACCTAGTTACTTTCACTTACTATTTCTAGTGATTATTTTATAGATTCAGTGGCATTTTCCATGTAAACAATCACGCAGTCTATGAATAAAGACAGTTTGCTTACCTTCTTTCTTTATTTATCTATCTATCTGTCTTTATGGATTACACTAAGGCCCATATTGTATGCTAAATAAAAGCAGTAAGAACAAACATTACCACTTACCCAGCTCTGTTATTTACAATCTATGTGCTTCCAAAGCCTTTAATTTCATTCTGCCTCGATTTTATCATCTTAAAAAGAGAACAATAATAACACTTCATTTAATACAATAAGAACATGTACAGTAGGCATCACCTGCATGTCTCATAAGTACTACACATATGATAATTATGATTAATTTTCATTTTATAAAAAGGAAATATTGTGGGCATTTCTTTGATTTCTACTTTGATTGGATTATATGTGCTTTCCTTTCAGGTCTTCTCACTGTGGCTATTTTTTTTCTCTTTGTTCCCAGTTTTAATTTTTCATTAGTACGCATTTGTGGTACATAATGATGACATTCTTCATAAAGAGTTGGTCCATGTGCATAAAACATTTCAACTATTTCTTCATCCTTTTACCATCTTCCTCTGCTTAAGATCACAGTTGATAATAGCTAAGTCTTAGAAGTGACAAATGTCCAACAACAGATGAATGGGTAAAGACAATGTTGCATTTACACACAACGGAAAACGACTCTGTTTTGAAGAAGAATAAACTATAGCCTTGTGTAGGAAAATTGATGCAGCATAATATTCAGTGAAGAGGGCTGGGGATGTAGCTCAGTGGAAGAAGCTCCTGCCTGGCAAGCACAGAGTCCTGAGTTCAATCCCTGGTACCACACACACACAAAAAAAAGTGAAGAAACTCAGACACACAAGCTTAAATATCACATGGTTTCTCTTATATAAGGAACTCGAAATACAAATAAACAGCAATATAAAAGATATATAATAGGAAATATGTAGGAAGATAAATCTCTCACTGTGGTTAGTTTACAAAGAATGTTTAATTATTGTTTTAATTTCATTTTAAAACCAACCCTATATAAATATGTGACTCAACATTTCCAAGTGTTTGAATTACATTTATTTTGAGCCAGATGTCAGGGTACACGCCTCTAACTCTGGCACTTGGGAGACTGATGCAGGAGGACTGCAACAAGGTGGAGGCCAGCCTGAGGTATACAGAGTTCAAAGTCAGCTTGAACTACACAGCAAGACCGCATCCAAATAAGTAAATAAATAGTTCTGATTTATAACTTTATTCGTTGTTGTCTATTTTGATCATATACAGGGTTTATAGTTAAAGAAGATTTTCCACACGTGCTAATACACGATATTTAGAAAAATAGTCTATTCTTTGCCTATGCTGGTGCCCCTTTCGGCAGCATCTTAACTATTGCACTTTCCAATATCCTTTTCGTTGAGTATGTTCTTACCTCAAATTTTGGATGATGGGCTGATGGGTTGATTTTATTTCAGCAGCACCCATAGAAAAGCAAGTGTAAATTTTTCTACAGGATATTTTCCTACTGCAGTGACCAATGTCAGTACAGCCCATGGAAACTGTCAGGCTGGATCCACAGTTATGTCCAAAATATGTTGGGTGGATGGCAACAGAGAAGAGGTGAACACTGATGTGTTAGGCTAGTGCGAAGTGAGAACTGCACATTACGGCAACATAAGCCTGAAAAATACCGCTCTCTTCTATATTTTGGAAGGCTAATACAGATTTGATGCTTTTGTTATGTTCCATTTCCATTTGCCATTTCAGAAGGGGCAGAGTTGTGGAGGACAGAATCAAATGTAAGTCTAATCTAATTTTTCAGAATTTCCCTAAAAGAAAATGTTTCTGAATATGTGGGAACAAACTTCATTAGCCCTTGAATATCTGAATCTAACTTTTTTGCATGTTAAAAATCATGTTCAAAGCACTTTTTGTTGTTGTTAATGAATTTTTGAGTCCCACAGGCCAATACTGCAATTCTGCCTGGTTCCTTGTTTCATGTAACTTACTGAAATGAATTAGGAAGCAGAACCATAAATACTCCAGAGGGTTGAGTACAGAAGCTTGTTCCTTCCTGCATTATGTGTCATAAGGACTTCTGTAACCTAAAATTAAAATAATTTGAGCAGTGGTTGCATAAATTTCTTTTCACTAATTTTCATTAATGATGATTTTGTGAATTACAGATTCAAAACATTTTTCTGTTAGAAAGTTGTCTCTTTCTATGTTACAGTACACCCGTAATTTTATGTTCCTTACATTTCTATTTCACTCATTGTGGTCTCTTTGATCTACCTGTACTATTTCCAATTTTACATATGTTGCATTCTTCTGTAACAACATGTGTTAAATTTTTGAGGTTGTCCAATTTTTATTGTTTATTAGTATCAATTTTACATTCATTAAATTAAATTTTACAGGTTTATGTTTTGTCTCATAAAAACTTTATTTGTTTCCATCTCTACCATTTTTATGACTGTCCATTTTCATATTTAATTAATGTCTAAAATACTCTTATAAGTTAATCAGAAGTATTTTGGTTCTTCCTTTATTTCTTGTGTTGATTTCCCTTCTGGACTAGGCTTTATTCTGCTTCACATTGGTTGCCTCTTTTGGAACAAATGTTGTTTTCCCTTTTTTCCACTCATATAGTTGAAAACATATGTTTACCAATTTTGATTTATAGTCAAGTACAATTATCATTAAATCCTACCTTAATCTTTTACGAATATATGAGGAAAATGAAATCCATCATACCAGCCTCCTGTTTATTACATGTTATTATAGAAGGAAGCATTGCTATTAGGATCTTCCAATCCTTAAGGTTAAATTTTAGGAATGTTTCCCTTCCATATCTCTGACATCTGGCGCTAACCTCTTCTACTTTGGTCTGATTTTTTTCTGAGTCAGGAAAAGTTAATGTAGTTCTATTGGAAACTCCTCCCTTCAAGTCCTTGATTTTATCTTTTTTTTTTTTTTACAACAGATAGCATTCCTTAAAGTGTTATATAAATAGATAACCATCTTCTTAATTTCAAGCACAAAGACATATTTCTCCCTGTATTTCAATTCCATAAAATGTTAGAAAGCATTGAGGCATTTACCTTCTCTCCATCTTGATCTCTCTTGCACATTCATTTCATAGTTTAACAGTGAAAACTTTACGAAAGGAGAATAATTATAAGGAAAATCCAAATAAGAAGTGAATCGTATTATGTCTTTTTGTTGTACGCCATTCTATATGATAGGCTTTTTTGTAAACATCTTTTCTAAAGTGAACTGTAGTTCACATAATAAATAACAGTGAGAATGATGTTGTGCACATTTGCACATTTCCATACCTAACACTCTTACGTGGTAATTAGTATACCGTGAGTAAAGAATGAGTAAAACCAATTTCAATAAGGAGCAGTGGATGCATGTGCCTTTTTGAACTTTTTTCAGAAGATGTCATTTTAACTGATTAGAAAGCTAATAAAGCATTCCTCCTCACAAGAGGTGTTAATTGCTGATAATTCTCAGAAAGTTCTCTAAAATTTAACAACTTGGAACCTAACATTACACTTCATCCTCTAATATTTTTCCACAGGATTTTGAGCGACCAATTTGAAGCTTCCTTACAAGGACAGAAAAACCAAAGCTGATATTTTCCTGAGTAATAACAATGGTATCAGAAAATACTTTTATAAGAAAATTTTCCTTGAAAATATTTCAAAACAGTTGGTAATTCTGCTAGATTTTACATTATCTTGTTTCTACCAGATAGCTGACATTTTGAAAGATTGTGATTTACTTAATATTCTGAATTTGAACTCCAGATTGATCTCAAGATTCACAATTTCCAATCAGATTTCTAACATTACATTACAAAGTGGCCTAATAATTTCTGAAGTAAAGCACAACATAATGGTTATATTTTTGCATATATGTATAACTTATATCTCATTTGCCCTTTCACAAACTCTTGGTTATTCTTAATTATGTAGTATTATGGTTTTTGAAAGGTTTATTTTGGTTTTTCATTGACACATAATAATTGTATATGTTTGTGCATTGTGTATGCAGCTTCAATGAACACATATTTTTTAATGAGTTTTTCTAGTTTGTTTGTTACTATATTTTCAAAGCCCATTCTGTTAGTAATACAGAATGGTGAGATTCGGCTTCGTGAAGTGGCGTATGCATTTAATTTATTCTCATGTGTGTCTGTCCCATTAGCCCCCTCTCACACCTCCCACTTATTTTCTGCCCTGCCTCCAAGTCTACTTCCCAGTTTGCTGTCATCTCTTTTTATTGATTTATTTAATCTCTCATACGAGAGACATCTTGTGATATTTAACTTTCTGAATGTGGCTTATTTCAGTTAAAATGATGGTCTCTAGTTACATTTAACAGAAGGTTGACCCTCCATTATCTGGCTCTATAAGTATTCCAGATGGTTTTCAGAAACCATTACCAAATTCATTCCATCACTAGTGAAGCATGTTATGTTGAAAACTGACACTAGAATATATGCAAATTCAATAGCTATCCCTGAAGATATAACTGACAAGGAAGTTCTAAGAATCCATCCATCTACCACATGACTTACATTTATCAAAGTATGATATTTTTCATTTTCCTAAATCTGAGCACTTGAAAAAATCCTCACAGTGTGAAATGATTTCATTCTGTATTCTCATCCTCCTTTCTCGTCAAACTTAACCCTAAAACTCGGATTTAATCTTCATGTAGAAAGAGCCACTGTGAAATAAGACACTATCGCAACACAAAAGCACACAGGACATGATTTTTTAATATTTTTTGCTAGTATGTTTTAATATTGAGAAAGCTGATACAGGGAGAATCTACTGTGGGAAGCTAAAATACTGGAGATTGCTGCCAATATATATAAGTTCTGCTTCCTAATTGTGTACAAAGCATAGAAATCATAGGAAGGTCTAAAATTTTAAGATTTTAATGAAATATCCACTATGCAAAAACAGTGTGATGAATATAAAGAAGTCAGTTCAGACTTGGATTTAAATATTACCCTCATGTTTTAGAGTGTGTAGTCTTAGGTGTTCTTTTTTCAATTTGAATCTTACATTCTATGTGTATAGTATTTCAATAATATTATGATAAAATTATTATAGAATATTAAATGCTATAATAACAGAATTCTACTCAGTAAACATTATTGTATTGCCTAGCAAACAGTGTTCAGTAGATAGTAGCTATTACTAAATGTTTTCATTTTCCCCTATAACTTGCACTAGTGGTATAATTCCATATAATGTGTGAAAAGATTTGGGGATGTGCTAAGACTCTTGCAAAGGTGAAAATTTTAAGCATTTTCCAAGAATAACTTCAAAACAAAACAGTATAATGGATTTCATTCAAATTAGATAAACAATAGAGACTTTGTTTCGTAGTGAAACAATATGGTAGGAATTTAAATGAATAAAAGAATTGCTTCATTGGAACAAGAATAATATCACCCAACTAAATTCAAAGCTCCATTAATTTGAGAGATACAATTATGTGGAACATCGAATTATGGAAGCAAAAATCCTTATATTGTTTATGATGGATCTTTTAAGCTGCTTCAGGCAATTTTTCTTATAAAAACTACAAACATTTTGAGGGAGTAGATTATAGTTCTTCTACATCAAGAACATGACTGAATTATCCTCAGTGTCAAACTTCGGGGACAAAAATGTCTTTCAATGCTTCTATTAAAGAAGTTCTTTAAATTTAATAATCTTAATTGAAGTATCACTCAACACTTCCTGGATTAAAAGTAAACATTTAAAATTATCAAAATTGATTTTATTTCGACCTCTTAGAAACTTGTCCAAATCCATCAATTTTGTTCTATTATCACTAACACTTTAATTACATTACATATAAGTAAAAACATGTAAACTAATATCTTCAATAGTTTCCTACAACACATGAAGTCCAATCACCAGTGAAAAACACGTAAAAAGTATGATGAGCTAGCATCTCACTTTAACATGGCTGTCACATCCTGTTAGGTCATAATGCAAACTTTGATTTGTAAAAGTCTCATTGGGACTTCTCTGAGGAGGTGGAAAGCCTAGTCAGTACGATAATACAGTGATAGAAGTATAAGGGCTTAGACTAGGGAAGAGACAGTAGAGATGATAAGCAATCACCTTCTGGATATACTTTAAAAGACCCAATTGTACTGCTAGTAAGATAGGATATAAAATTCAAAGAAAAAAAATCAAGGATATCTCCTGCATTTTTGGTCACGGCAATTGGATGATAGAATTATTATCAAATTACAGCGGTAAGAGACTACTAGGAGCATGTTTGGCATGAGAGATGAAAGCAAACTCAATTTTGGAAAGGTTGAATTTAGAATGTCTTTTTGAGACCAAGAGTAAATGTCAGGCTGGCAGTTGAACAAACCTTTGTGATGTTCAGGAATGAGATCTGAGATTTAGTTATGAATTTAGAAGTCATGAACATTTAAATGATACTTAAATTATAGAAACTAATCACCCAGTGAGTATAAAGCACGGAGAGGAACAATAAGTGAACCTTACAGTTCTTCATTTTTGCACTGAAAAGGAGGAGGAAATCCAAAAGGGAGTGAAAAGTTGTCAACGCAGTCTGAGGAAGTCAAAGAGATCATAGCATTCTGAAAATTAAGTGCAAAAAGTGTATTCAAACATGGAAAAGTAAGGAACAGGGTCAAGTGATATAGATAGGTCAAATGATATAAGAATCAAGAAATGAAGTTTGAGGGAGCTAGGGATGATGGATATCTAGCATGTGCCAGGCCATGAGACTGAACCACAGCAGTGCTCAATGACATGAAATGAAATGAAGTGGTAGTATACTTGAGGTGAGGACGCATCTCAGCCCTAGAGCTCTTGCATAGCATTATGAAGGACTTGGGTTCCATCACCAGTAACAAAGAAAAAGGAAGGAAGGAAGGAAGGAAGGAAGGAAGGAAGGAAGGAAGCAAGGAAGGAAGCAAGGAAGGAAGGGAGAAAGAGAGGAAGAGAGAAAGAAAGAGAAAAATGAATGAGAGAAAGACAAACTATTATGTGTAGAGTGCAGCACCACTGGCAATCTACAGGAGCAGTCCAGAGGAGGAATGTTGGAAATCAACAGCACGTAAGAATGTGAAAATGAGTAGGTTGGTACATGCCTATAATTCTAATACTCTGGAGCCTGAGGCAGGAGAACCACAAGTTCGAGTCCAGCTTAGGCAATTTGGCAACACTTTCTGAGAAAAAGAAAAGAAATCTCAGTGTGAAGGCCCTATGTTCAGTCTACAAGGAGAAGAGAAAAAAAGAAAAGTTGAAGTGATTTTGACAGAATGTACACATTTTGATTTAAAAAAAATTCGATCAGTGAAGTTTGTTGCAGACATTAGCTAGAGGGAAGGTGGGTGTAAGTTTGTTGAGGTTTTGAAAAGAGAAAAGTAAATTCTTTATCTGAAGGAATAAATACTTGAAAGAAATAGACTATGTTTGCTGTGCAACATTAAAGATCCTCTTAGAAGGAACAGTTAATCTGAAGATGTGAGTCGCTGTCCAACGGGAAGAAAGGTTTTTGAAATGGGAAATATTTGGCCCTATCTACAATGTATCAAAAGGGCAACCCCAATAGTGGTCTACAAATACGTGTTTCATTCAGCACAATAATGAAATCACTCAGAAAGGAATCACAAAAACAATATTATTTGCAATAACTACAAAGAAAAATGCATACCTAGGAAAAAAATCTACCAAGGAAGTGAATGACCTTTCCAATGAAAATTACAGTGATTTCTCCAGCAGCACATGTACAATGAAACTTACAAATTATTAAAAGAAAGAAATGGAAGAGAACACAAAAATGGAGACACATTACATATCCATGGTTATAAAGTGCTAAAATTGTTAAAAATGCACATCTACCTGAAGTGATGTACAGGTTCAATGCAACACATAGAAAAATATGATTGGCACACTTCACAGAAGTAAAAAGTACCATAAAATTTGTATGAAACTACTGTAGACTGAATAGACAAAATAATCCCATGTAAAAAGATTAAAATTGCATGCATTATAATATTTGACTACAAAATATAACATAGAACTATAGTAATGACTGGGAAAAATAGGCACAGCATAGAATAGTGCAGAGTCAAGAAGAAAGAAATTAATCTTCATATTAGAACCAATTGAAACTTTACAAAGACAGTGAGAAAACATTGCCGAATGGAAGGCCTGGTCTGTGAATAATGCAGGGACAACTGGATATCCATATGCAGAGAAATGAAAGTAGAGCCCTACTTCTCATTATATACAAAAATTTAGTCAAAATGAATCAAGAATTTAAAAGTAAGACCTACAAATAAGAAAGTAATGGAAAAAAATTTAGAGGAATGTTCCAGGGTATTAATCTGAGCAAAGAGTTTTGGGTATGGCTCCAAAAGCACAAGCAAACAGCATTGATTAATCAATGAGATTAATAAAATTAAAAGACTTCTGCATGACAAAGAAAATAATCACCATAGTGAAATTTGGACCTATAGAATGAGAGAAAACGTTTGTGAAATACTTATCTGACATGGGCTTAATATCCAGAATATGCAAGATACTCACTCAACTCAATGTAAAGAAAATCTGATTGAATAATGGGCAAACGACATAAATAGAAATTTCTAAAAAGAATAAATACAATTTCTAACAAGTATATGAAAAATAGTCACAATAACTACTCACCAGAGAACAACAAATGAAAAGCATAATGAGATTTCATCTCATTTTAATTAACATGGCTATCATCAAAAAGACAAAAAAATTAACAATTGTTAGTGAGGATGTGATGAAGGGGGAATTCTGACACACTGTTAGTGGGAAAATAAGCTAATTCAACCATTACTCAAAACAGTATAAGAGGTTCAAATAACACAAGAGTTAGAAATGCTATATGGCCCATCAATCCCACTATTGAATATATATCCAAAGAAAATGAAATCATTGTACTAAGGAAATATCTGCCTCTTAATGTTTATTGCTTGTCTATTCCCAGTACCCAAGATGAAGAAGCAGCCTCTGAGTCCGTCAGGGGATGGATGTATTCACACAGTATGTGGTAAACACAATGGCTTATTCTTTTTTTTTTTTTTTTTTCCCGTACTGGGAATCGAACTCAGGATCCTGCGCTTGCTAGGCAAGCGCTTATTCCACTGAGCTATATCCCCAGCCCCCAATGGCTTATTCTTTAATACTAAAATAGAATGAAATCCTGTCATGTGAGACAATACACATGAGATGAGAGGACATCATGTTAGGTGAAATAAATAAGATGGAGAAAGGTATATGCTCCATATTTTCACATATTTAGAGACATTAAAACTTTGATCTTACAGAATTAAAGAATATAATAACAATTATCAGTGTCTACCAATGGCAGGACGGCAAGATGAAGAAACCGCAGTAGATAGGGACATGCATACATTTGGAGAAGAAAACTAATGTTCATTGGTAAGGTAGGATGACTATTGTTGAAAATAATCATTTGTATATTTCATTATAGCTAGAAGATAGGACTTTTAACTCCCTCCAAATAAACTTGAATATCTGATGTCATCAATATTCCAGTTAACTTAATCAGGTCATTGCATATCATATACATGTATTGAGTGTCACACTGTACTTCATAAATGTGTTCAATTACTGTATGTCAATTACATACATATATTTAAAAATCAAACATAATGTAAGATACTAACACGGAAATATTATATTTTTTATCTTCACATTTTTATTGAACATTTATAAATAATGTCTTTTTCACCACAAATTCATCACTTTCAAAGTTATCTCTCAAAAAAGGCAAAGTACATGAAATTTACTACCTCCTTTTACATTATTTGAGATATGACTCTAATAAGAATTCTTATGAATTCTTTATATGTTCTAGATATCAATCTTCTCTTTGAGGAATAGTTGGCAATTTTTTCCCATTCTGTATGTTATCCCTTCACTCTGTTGGTATTTTCCTTGGCTGTTTAGAAGCATTTTACTTTGATGTAATTTCATTTGTTGATTTTAGTACTATTTCTGTCCAACAAGATTCTATTTACAAAGTCCTTGATCATGTGTATGATTTCAAGAGTTTTACCTATTTTATCTTCCATCAGATTGTTTCTGTTTAACATGTAGAAAATCAAATAATAACAAATGCTGGGGAGGATATGGAAATAAATAGAAACTTCTACATTGTGTAAGGATGGAAACTAGCACTACCACTATAGAAATCAGTATGGAGATTTCTCAAAAACACTCAAAACACTAAAAGTGAAATTTCCATTGGTCACAGCTATTCTTCTAGGTATCTTTCTTAAAGAGTTAAAGACATCATATCACAGTGATACAAGCATGCCCATATTTATAACAATTAAACCTTGGATACAGCCTATATTCTATTCTATAATAGAACATGACATTGTGGTGGATAAAGAAATTGTGGTATTTACATGGAAGACAGTACTGTTATGCCATCAAGTAGGATGTAATTATGTGAGTTGTACAAGAAAAGACCCATATTGGTACCACAAGGTTAAGTAAAATAAGTCAGACACAGAACCTTATGCATTACATTTTCTCTTATATGAGAAACAGAGGAAATAAATAAAGAGCAAAAGAAATGTTAGCTAACAGGAAGTGGGGAGATACATCTTTGCCAAATGAGAAGGTGATGGAGAGATGGAGGAAGGGAGAGTGAAAGGAGGGAAAAGGAATGAAAAATAAGGAGCTGAGTTACATCCATGCACCAACTCCAAATGATGAATGTAGTCATCACGTTCTAATTAAAAATAAAGAAATTTAAGAAACTATGAGACATGATTCCAGTTAATTTTCTTAACTTCCTAAAATTATAATTACATATGATCTTTTTTCTATTTTAGTCCTTTAAATATAGATATAGACATAGACTCAAAATCATAGTGCAAAGATATGCTTGTTTATTTTATTTTATTTTTTTTAGTTTTAAAGACAAAAGAATGGAGGCATATAAACTAGAATAGCACAAAAACAATACAGGAAATACAAAATTATAGAGAAGATACCAGGGAATTAGCACTGGATGCTGTATTACATAATGTTATCTTCACATTAGTTAACACAAAAACAATAAAGGAAAAACCAAATTATAGAGAAGATAGTAGGGAATTAACACTGGACATTGTATTACATGATGTTGTCTTAACCCCTGTTGCTCAGTTATACAGATGATGGCTCATTTGATTAATCAATTTTCTCCACCCTCATCTCTGTTGTTCTACCATCCACTCAGTCATCTCCCCTCTGATAATAACTGTACTTTTGGGTTTATTTTCTCCCTCGGGCTCTCACTCTATGAAGAGACATGGCTGCTTCAAATTATGCTGTAACAAATATGGCTGTGCACAAATTGCTATGGTGGCAGGTGGAAAAGCACCCATGCTCAAAGACAGTAGATAGGAAGGGAACCAGTTTCACTATAATCAGGACTCATTGACAAGCCCTCAAGGCCATTTATTCAGTTGAGTTGGTGGGGTTACCCAGCAAACTGCCAGGCTTTGACACAATACAGCATGTCCAGAGGCCCGTTCGAGTCTTCAGGGTCTCCCACGTAGAGCGTCCGGCTCCACCTGGTCACTGCACTGCCAGGGGCCTCGTCAAGTCCACTGGATTGGTCCCAGTGGACTGCTGGGCTCCACCCCATTGCCATGCTGCCAGGGATCCGTTCAGGTCCACAGATTCACCCCCAGCGGATCACTGGGCTCCGCTCTGTTGCTGCATTGCTGGAGGCCTGGTCCAAGTCTTCAGGGTTCTCATGTAGCCTGGAGGGAGCTGGTTCCCCTCTCAGGCTACTGAGCTCCCCATCAAGGCCCCCAGGGTCCCCTTATAAGCCACTAGTGTCTCCCTGCAGACTGCGTATGGTTCTCTGGAGGCTATCTCCACTCAGCTGGAGAACTGGATCTGCACCCTAGTTCCAGGTCTTTGTCTCCTCCCACCTCTTGATCTCCAGTGTTGCTGCCCCCCCCCCGACCTTGCAGCTGGGCATTTGGTGCATTTACGATGCTGGGTACAAGTGGCAGGAGGTCTCCCCAACTCGTGCTCACTGTGGTAGTCCGGGGTGTGTATTAAGTTTAGTTATTAGTTCTAGAATAGAATTGGAGGATTTTCTCAGGTCTGCTGTGTAGAGTATATTGTCTTCCGGACTCCAGGGCCGCCGCTTTTCATGTAGTTTGTTGCTACAGGTCCATACAGGGACCACATATGCAAGCAGTATGAAGTCCCTCCTGGTGCTCATCTTGGCAGTTTAGGGTGAGTCCTAGAGCCTGTGGACTCATCATGTTGCTAATGGGAGCAGGTGGTGAGTGTGCAGGTTACCAAGACTCAAGGTGCTCACAGAGGGAGTTCGGGTTGGGAGCTGAAGCCCAGTAACTCAGTTCATGCTTCCTACTTGGTGTAGGAGTGAGAGGGGCGTGGGGCCGTGTGATCCATTTCCATGTGCAGCTCCCTCTTACTGTTATGCTCCAGTATCCATTTGTTCCTTGACTGAATCCCTGAAAATTGCTATGGCCCTGGGGTTACTGCCACTGCTCTCTGCTGCTCTCTGCTGGTAGTTTCTCGTACAGTGGAGAGATATGGGGCCACACCTTGCAGCATAGAGCTGGGTGTATTCACCTGTATACTGGTTGCTTTGACTCTGCCTTGTCTTATATTGCTGCATCCCAGGTTCTGGGTGGTGACCCTCTGGTAGGATCCCTCCCTGCTGCCCATCTGGTTCGCCATCTTCCCACACATTTTTCTTAGCAAGGTTTTAAAATATTCTCTGTGAGGGTTTGAATTCTTATTTTGAATCCTTCGATTCTGAGCATAAGTAGTGTGAGTTTTCCCCTGCTCGTGCTCATTGCAGTGTTTGTAGGTATGTACTAATTTTATTTATTAGTTTTGAGAGACAATTGGAGAAGTTTCTCAGGTCTTAGAATATGTTGTCATCTCTTGATCTCTAGAACTGCTGTTTTCTTATATATCTTGTCTCTGGCTGCTCTCGCTGACTCATGGCTTTTGTTCCTTTTCTAGGTTACATCTCTGAGGCTCCTGGAGGGCCGGCTGAGGGAGAGGGATCCTGGTGCTGGGACAGGGCCACATGACCGAGGTATCTGCGCAAGCCCAGTGCAGCAGTACTGCATGGTCCTGCAGCACCCACGTTAGATCCCTGCCCTCCCCCCACCCCCCAGGCTTCCCCACATGATTTGCACTGTCCTCGCCCGTGCTCTGTGGTTGTTCTGTGCTTGGTGGAGTCTTTGCCTACACCCCACAGAGGGACTGTGTCCAGCTGCATTCCCCAGAAGGACCATGGCCATTGACCAGCCCTGCACTCCTGGATGGCGGCTTTATAAACTGCACTGGCTCGGAGTCCATCCAGTGGTGGCTTTGTATGACGTACCTCGGCCGCACTGGGAGACTCCACAGAACTGGCCCCAGTATCGGGCCCATGCCTGCCCAACAGTGACTTTGTATGCTGCTGCTGGGCTTTTTCGCCCATTCACAGGGAAGCCCACTGTGGCGGCTCTCCACCCCCACCCAGGAGTGGTGTCTCTGCACCCCACCCCACAGCTCATACCCCCCAAGATCAACTCCATGTTGCTGGACTACATTTCCCAGTTCGCATTGGTGAACAAGGAGTGGTCTCCAGTCTGAAGTGGGGGGTGCCTTGGAGCCTCAGGGTGTCTGGATACACTGAGGGATCCCTGTCAGTGATGCGCAAGGGTTGAGTAGCCTTGGCTGGCGAGGTGCATGGGGCCTGACGGCTCTAGGCAGAATGTTGTTTGCTATGCTGGCACGGTCGGTGTAAAAGACTGTGTCCATTTCACTGCCACTTGCTTCATTCTTGGAGTCAGCACACTGAGGTCTCCACTGCACTCACTGTCACTGCTCCCTCTCTAGACTGCAGATCCGATTGTGCCACTGTAGCCACCTGAGTCAGTTCTCTGGGTGGGGTTGGTTTGCTAGTTGTATAATTCAGTTTGTGGCAAAACTTCCGGAGGGTTTTTCCCTGCTGCTATCCCAGTCGCCATCTTCCCGGAAGTCTCCTGCTTGTTTATTTTAAAGAGAAAACAAAGCAACAGTGAAGATAAAAACAAAGCAACACAAAAACAATGAAAACAATACAGAAATTCAAAACAAGATGATAGGAAATTAACAGTGGTTCTTATATTACATATTGTAATCTTCAATGAAGTTGATCAGATTGCCAGAGGTAAGAATGCAAAATTGATCAAACAATTAAAGAGAAAAAATAATGAAAGTAACCATTAGAAACAATATAGAGTTTCACTAATCAAGTTGGTAGGAATTTTACACTTCATTTTTCAAATCTGAAAGTTCTCCAAATTATACAAAAGTGGGACATATGCTATTGAGTATAATATTCCCTGAACTGTAAAAATAAGTCATTGTCATAATACCTTAGCAATACTGGGTATGTTTACACGGATATATTATTAATATAGGCATTCTCTTGTGTATCACTAGCCAGTCATCTAAAGTGAGAAGTTAATTCGGATATAGTACTTCCACGTGATCCTCAGCCCCTGTTTAAATGTAGTCCCAGTAACACATTTAATATCAGGTAGTGAAAGAAGAAGAGAACATACTTGATTTGTAAGGTGATTTTTAAGAATTATTTATTACTATATGTAATGATTTTACATACAGTAATTGATAAATCAGTTATTTTCTCCTTTTTATTTCTTGTCACAAAATGAAAGCGATCACTATCATAAGTTAAAACTCAAATGGAATGAAAAGAATTTGTGTGCTCCCTAAGCAATATTTCCTTTACATATAGAAAGGAATTGAGAAGGTACTCTCCATAGAGTAGAGCATTTTTTTTTCCCTCAGATATAAGGGTCTCATTTTTCTCAGGGTTAATATTTTCTAATAATGTGACAAACTTTCTTTAACAGGAGAGTACATAATGTGTTTCAAGTATTTTCATCTTCTCTTTCATATATATTTTAACTTTTCCTCCTGTGCTGGTGATTGAACCCATCACTTTTGCACTGAGCTACATCCACCTCTCTATTTTATTGCTTTGTACTGAGACAGGGTCTCACTAAATTGGTAGATTGCCCAGATTGTTCTTGAACTTCTGGTCCTTCCAGGATTACAGGCATGTGCCAACACATGAGGCCATATTTTAGCTTCTCTTATATCTTTCTCATAAAGAATTCTAATTTATATATACTTAAACCTCTATAATTCTTGCATTTTTGTTCTGCTTAACAATTTCATTCTTAATTAGTACATTCAAAGTGTCTTATATTTTAAATAATACTATGAAGACATGCAATTTTAATTCTTGTATTGCTATGATTTTATCGTTTCAACATTTGATTCTTTAATTCACTTCGAATTAAATTTTCTATATAATAAGTTATGAGAGTTTCTTTCCTTATTCTTTAAATCAGTCATTCTCAGTTGAGGGTGATTTGCTTCCTGTCCACAGGACATGTTACAATATCTGGTCAAATTTTTGGTTGTAAAAGTAGGAAGGAAATTGCTGAAGGTATCTAGCACATAGAAACCAGAAATGCTGCTGAATATTAGACAGTGCAAAACAGAGCTTCTCACAACAAAGAATTAGCCAGATAAAAATGTCAAAAGTATTGATGTTGAGAAACCATGAGCTAGATGGATGTAATAAGAGAAAATCTAATGGTTTTAGCGAAAACAGCACAATCCCTTGCAGAAGTTTTAACAGTTTTTAAACTACACCGACTGGCAAAAACCAGGATTAGGCACTTCATTGTAACCCTTTATACCTCACATGTATGAATAGTAAATAGCTCATATTTGCATAGCTTTGGAAAAATGTATTTTCCTAGGGAAAGGTGAAAATAATGCGCACACACACATGTGGAATCATGAGGGGCCATGTAGGAGGCACAGCTTTCAGTGATATGTAAATGCATCCTTTTGTAATGGTACGAAAGTCTCCTCCATTTGTATCTTATCTTTGCTGCCCACTCTAAACCATCATAACCAATCAGCCTGAATTATGAAAAGTTAATGGGCTTTAGAGGCTGGTGTGCCTATGGACATGGCCATCACTTTTGTCAAGCTGGCGCAGGCAGCGAGACTTTGCAGCAAGTACTCTCTGGATTTTAGGAGATGAGAAGCATACTTTTTGGCTCTCAAGACTTACTGATCTATTCTAGCTTCCAGATCATTCTGATTGATGGCTATTGCATGTGTCGGTTATGGATATTTTCTTGATGTAGACATGTTTTTACCATATTCATAATGCATTGTTGTGTTGATAAATACTCAAGGAATGGTTCTCTAAAAACAAAACAAAATAAAAACAAAAACAGAACAATAAACCAAACCAATACTGATTTGTAGTGTTGGTTGATGTCTAAACATGGTAAGGGTCAAACAGCAGTTAGCATATGACATAAAATTCAGATTTGATTCATTGCTTACACATAAATGTATATATGCTTTTTTGAATATCCATTATTGAAGAGACTTTTATCACTATTGCATATCCTCAGGGCCACCGTTGAATTTCAGTTGATCATAAACATATGTGCTTATTTTGATCTTGATCTCACGCCTTTATGATTTTTTCTAAATGTAATTGTCTTTTTAAAGAGAGAGGGAAAATTGGCTGTAACAATCCTGGATATCTATGAAAGCAGAAAAAAAATGAATGTGATCTTCTCTACAGGACTCCTCAAAAGAAAAGACAACATGGAGAGCTACATGCATTATGGGTACTAGGACTATACTTGAGGAGCAGTATGCTTGCAGCAGTGCATGCCTTAGGAAATGTATGTAGACTTCTATAAAATCTGCCTTTTTGGAAAAGGGATGCTATGTGAAGGGCCTCATAATAAATGAACTAAGGACACAATCAAATTATTGTGTGGACATCATCAAACCATTTGCCCCAACATGGTAGAGTTCAGATG